>JAFIRS010003746.1:0-116391 GCA_018342105.1 Gonioctena quinquepunctata | reverse complement strand
AAGATCATAAAAATGACGTTAGACAACAATTACTTCACAGGCAGTCATCTATGCATATAATAGCTATTAATATAACGAGATTATTATGCGATTTATAATAGTCGAGGACATTGCTAGGTGACGAGGCGACAGCCGAGTCACCCGCAATGTCCGAGACGGTGTTAAATCGCTAATAATCGAGTTACATTCAAAGCTTTATCGTATCATTGACAACGGCGATGCGAAAATAAAAGCAACAAGGTTTTATGTCATTTCATTTTGGCATTTCCAAAAAGTCATCATTAAAATCATGCAAGATTTTGATATTCCTGACGATATATTAGCTGCAGCCAACACTATAAGGTTGAACTTGCTTCCGGATAAATCTAAAATCCATCATGAAAAAGAATATCGGCAGTTTTGTTACTCTCTGAAGGTGTATCCATCAAATTTGAAAACTGTCAAAATATTGTTTTACATGTTCATGAAAACTAGTTCTAATATTATTTGGTATCTAACGTATTATGCTTTCGTAACTAACGTATTAAATTATGGTAACTAATGTATTATGAGTAACTAAGGTTTTATGTAGGTTTTGGTACGTTTATGATGTTTATCGTATCATTGAATATTAAGACATGTTTATATGAAATCTTTATCAATAATTATTAACATCATAAACGTACCAAAACCCACATAAAACCTTAGTTACTCATAATACATTAGTTACCATAATTTAATACGTTAGTTACGAAAGCATAATACGTTAGATACCAAATAATATTAGAACTATTTTTCATGAACATGTAAAACAATATTTTGACAGTTTTCAAATTTGATGGATACACCTTTGCCTTTAGCGTCCACGATCATCAGAGAGTTACAAACCTGCCGATATTATTTTTCATAATGGATTTTAGATTTGTCAACCTTATAGTGTTGGCTGCAGCTAATATATCGTCAGGAATATCAAAATCTTGCATGATTTAAATGATGACTTTTTGAAATTCCAAAATGAAATGACATAAAACCTTGTTGCTTTTATTTTCGCATCGCCGTTGTCAATGATACGATAAAGCTTTGAATGTAACTCGATTATTAGCGATTTAACACCGTCTCGAACATTGCGGGTGACTCGGCTGTCGCCTCGTCACCTAGCAATGTCCTCGACTATTATAAATCGCATAATAATCTCGTTATATTAATAGCTATAATAATTAATAATAAAGATTTCATATAAAAATGTCTTAATCTTCAATGATACGATAAATATAATAATTCCACAAGTTAGATGGAGATACATATCATTGATTAAAATACTCATCAGTACTATAAAAGCAACCATTAATCAGTATTCTTTGAGTTTCGCTTTGAAATTATTTTCCCTATTTAGATTTTTTATTTCGTTAGGTAAGTGATTATAAAATGTTGCCCCCTTGTAAGACGGACGATTTTCATACAGACGAGTTGAATGTGTCTGAAGTCACAGTTTCGATTGTAATTCTGTATCTGTTTTTGAAATAACAGAGTTCATTTGTAAATATAAATGCACGGTACGCACATAACTTTATTCTCAATAAAGCGGGGACTAAAGATTATCTGCCATCTATTCTATATATCAGTCGCATAACCCTCTTCAGGGAGAAATATTTTGTTTAGTTTTGTGGTACAACCCCAAACAGCGATATTATAAGAAATATGGGAATATACAAGAGCAAAGTAAACATTTAAAAGTTGAGCTCAATTGAAATCGGACCTTGATTGTCTAATTACGCAGTACCCACTATTAACTTACTCTTACTGACATTATTTATACCCGACTCCCAGGTCATGTAACGATCGATATATGTACCAAGGAATTTGGTATTACCTGATGATTCAATTATGCCATCACCTACTCTAACATGAAAGTTATCAATTTTTTTATTTGTCCTGGAATAAAATTGCATCAGACCAGTTTTTTTTGCACCAAAGGGTTTTTATGACACCAATTTGTGAATTCGAGACTCAATGTATACAGTTTTTCCTGGAGTTCCTCTGGGTTATCGGCTTTCGCTGTGATCGTTATATCATCTGTATACAAAACTACATAATCTGTGCTTATATGATTAGGCATATCGTTGATGAAAAGAAGAAAAATGAGAGGACCCATTATAGAGCCTTGAGGAACCCCAAGATCAATGCCATAACTGCTGCGACTGAAAGTTGTCAACTTACAGGGTGTTGGTGAATAAGTGCGACAAACTTCAGGGGGTGATTCTGCATGAAAAAATAATGACAGTTTGCTATATAACTTTTGTCCGCAAATGCTTCTTTTTCCGAGATACGGGGTGTTAAAGTTTTTCTTAAAAACTGACTATTTATTTATTGCTCTGAAACCGGTCGAGATATGCAAATGAAATTTGTTGGGATAGTTATTGGGCATATTTTGACGTGCAATTAAGAATTTTATGTTCATCATTGGCGCGCATACGGGTAATGATCTCAATTCTTTAAAGAAAAAATGGTACGCCACTGAGATATTCCAAACTAAGAATCTATTTTGAATTCCCCGTTCAATTATTGACAGAAAATTTCTCGTGCTTTTTTTTCGTATGGGGCGCCGTTTTTATGCAAAAAAATAAAACATCTTTCATTTCTCTAATACATTATCAAGAACTATCTAATACAATAACGTTAAACCAGAACCATAACAGAAAATAACACTAATAAATAAATAGGCGCAAAGCTACAACAAATGTTCAAAATGACCTCCCTCAGACGTGATACAAAATTCAACTCTTCGCCTCATTGATTGTCGTATTCGCGCAAATATTCCTGATGTATTTCTTATTGTCTCACAGCCGGCTATATATATTTTCGACGGGAGTGGAATAAACTGATGACTTGAGAAAACCCAAAATGCGAAAATCTAGAGGATTTAAATCCGGAGAACGAGCAGGCCAATATTCCGTACCTCCCCTACCTATCCATCGATTTGGATATACTGTATCTTACGTACAATAATGCTTAAATGGACTGGTGCATCATCATGCATGAACCAGAAGTATTGTCTCAGCTGTAGAGGAATTTCTTCAAGAAGAACAGGTAACTCTTTCTGTAGGAAATTAAGGTGAGAGTCGCCTATGAGTCGTTGTGGGAGGAAATGTGGACCGATTAAATGATCATCAAGAATCCCAAGCCATACATTTACTGAAAACTGATGCTGAAAATGAACTTCAAAGATTCCAAGTGGATTTTCCTCAGCCCAGAGGTGATTGTTATGAAAATTTCGTATACACTGTCGTCCAAAATTAGCCTCCTTAGTGAACAAAAGCCATTTAAAAAATTAGGAATTTGAGCGATTTGATGAAGAATCCAATGGCAAAAAACTAGGCGCGGAATAAAGTCTCTAGGTAGTAGAGCTTGCACACGTTGAATATGAAACGGATACAGTTGCTGTTCTTTAAGAATTTTAAATACAGTGAAGTTGCTTACATTCAGTATGTTGGCAATTTTTCGAGTACTTGTTTCAGGTGACTCCGCAATTAACTCGAGAACTGCTTCTTCTAGTTGTACAGTTCGTACTTCTCGAGGGCGCCCGCAGTCAGCTGTTTGTTTCTTAAATGTACCATTTTCGCGCAAACGTTGATGAAGACGAGCAAATATTGTGTGATGGGGTACCCTACATCCTGGATACAATCGTCGAGCTTGCCGACCATTTCCATTACTTCGACCATAGACAAAATGCATGTCTGACAATTCCGCATTTGTATAAGTTTCCATTCTTTTCGATAAAAGAAAAATTAATTACCTATTATCATTAATCTTATACCAAACTAAAAGCTTAAAAATGAAGAAATGCTGATTTGACATTCCGTTGAAATATTCGTATTTAACAGAATGTAGCCTACTAGCAACGCTACTAGATAATGTATTAAAGTAATGACACATACGCGTTAAGATGTTTTATTTTTTTGCATAAAAACGGTGCCCCATACAAAAAAAGACAAGAGATATTTTTTGTCACAAATTGAACGGGGAATTAAAAAATGATGTACTATTTTTTTCTTTAAAAAAAAATGAGATCATTACCCGTATGCGCGCCAATAATGAACATAAAATTCTTAATTGCATGTCAAAAAATGCGCAATAACTACCTCTCAAAACTCACCAAATTTCATTCGCATATCTCGACCGGTTTCAGAGCAATAAAAAAATAGTCAGTTTTTAAGAAAAACTTTATCATCCCGTATCTCGGAAAACGAAGCATTTGCGAACAAAAGTTATATAGCAAACTGTCATTATTTTTTTCATGCAGAATCACCCCCTGAAGTTTGTCGCACTAATTCACTAACACCCTGTATATCTTCCGTAGAGCCAGGTATGATCTGAGCCACGAAATGATGGGTCAATAATGTCGAATGCTTTCGATAAGTCAAAAAAAGTACACCGACATATTTCCTTCTTCCAAGTGAGTCATAGACATACTTGAATAAAATGTAAAATGCACTTTCCGTTGACTTACCTGAGTTGAAACCATGCTGGAAATATTATGTCGTATTGTTCTAGGATCGCAAGCATTTTTACATAAACGGATTTTTCAATTATTTTCGATGAGCGTTGAGTCTTTTTTTTTTTAATATCGGTGTTACTGATCCAATTTTCAGTTTATCTGGAAACGCTCCAGTTTCAATAGAATGCTTCATTAAAAATGCCAATGGTTCGCAGATTAAATTTCTGATGTTCATTTTTATTTTTGTAGAGATGCAATCTACTCCAACTGAGTTTGTGTTCTTGAGGTTATAAATAATTTCGATTACATCCCTCGGATGCACCGGAATAAAATAAAAAGTATGATCTACATGCATGGTGGTGTAGTCATTGAACATGTCGACTCAGTGTTCATTAATTGTATTTTTCGCTATGGTCGAAAAATATGAGCCAAAAGCTTCGACAATTTTATTTTTATCATTTACAAGTTTGTTGTCCAGTAATAATTCAGGATTTATATTTTGTTTTCCTCTTCCGGTTTTACTTTTGACTATGTTCCAATTTTTTTTTGTTTCTCATGTTGGCTCATGTTTGCTAGAGCACCCTGATTAAATGCATACTTTGCTCCATGTGTTTTTTTCCTGTAGAGTTTTTTTGAGTCATCATGGTATTCTTTGAATCTTAGATCACTTACATTTCTTGATAACCAAAAAAGATTTTTTACATTGTTCCCCATATGAATTAATCTTCAGAAACCCACAGCTTTTTATTGAGCTGTACTTCTTGTTCAATTGTCTTTTTTACACTTGGGCAGGTCAGTTCTATCTAATAAGTTAGTATATGCAAAAAAGCTTCGAAAGCACATTGAATATTACTGAAATTTTCATAGACGTGATGGAACTACTCATTTTTTGGGGAATCTTGAAGTTGAGCAAGTACATGTGCTCGTGAAAGTTATTTTTCCTCGAGTATCTTTTTTTTCTACTAGAAGGTCAGTTAATTCAAAGGAAAGGCACAGATGGTCGGTAAGATTACCGTCAATGACTTTTTCGAGGGTTTGAGAGATAATTGTTAAAAAATAATCCATTTTTGAGGTACTAGTACTTCCATTCGAGTATGTAAAAATTCTCGTTGGTTCTAGGTTTTTAAACAGATCACTCAATAATGTCTCATCATTTGATTCGCATAAATAATTGATATTTAGGTCAACACATAGGTACTGTACTTTTTTCATCATATTTTTTATAATTATCCCAGTTATAAATTTGGCTGAATTAACGTTATCTTTATTATTTCGGCTTTGAAAATTTTTCATTTCAGATAATGGTGCAAGCTCGGCATGGATGTCTTCGAATAAAAGTGCATTTTTATGAAAAATCGTTGCTCCGATCGAATTTACACATGACTACTTTTCTTCAGAAAATTGTCAAAAAAACCTTGTTTTGTTGAAAAATATCGAAAAATCTCAGTCATTTCAAAGTTTTGGGGTGTGGACCAACGTGGGCAGTTTTTTCCTGACTTTATAGCAAACCAACTGACTCATGCATGAAACCTCATCGAAGAAATTCGCCAATCACCAGAATTTGGTTGATTTTCAATATTTACTTGACAAGTTATCAAAGAAAAATGTTTTTCATTTTGTAACTTCGAGGGCCCGTAAGAGGATGTTCTGGAACGTAGTAAAATCGTACATCATATCATTATTGTTTACCAATTTCCAGGCATCCATTCCATGTTTATGAGTTCCGCTATTTTCAGCTTCTTAACAATACATCAATAGGTTTCGCGAAATTCCTCATCTATATATCTTGTTATGCTCTAAACATGCTAGGCGAATGAGAAATATGGTCTTTCGAAAGAAGAAAAAACAAATGAAAAAATTGTACCATATTATTGAGAGAATTATCCGTTTTTCAAAGAGAATTTCGTCATTCACCAGACATAGATACCTTTCGTAACAAAAAACCTTACTGCGGTTTCATAGCCGAGGACGAAATCTTACCGATTTCTCACGCATAGAATAACGTTTTATTGTTTAAACAAATAATATTTATTTAGTTTACTCTACGAACACACTTGTTATGAAATCCAGTTCGTCTTCTCCTTATATTATAGGCCAACCAATCGAGTTTTTTTCCCACTTTCAATAAAGACGCAAATAGCCTATACTACCTTTTGAAAGATAGTTCGTAGATGAAAACCTCGGTGTCGGGCCCCATCAAAATCGCTTTGTGGAATTTTTTCAACCTTAAATACAGGGTGTTTCATGGTTGAATGCTGATCCTAAAGGGCGATAATCCTTGGATGATTTTAGGAAAAATTTATTTCTGAGATACAGGATGTTGAAATTTAACAAAAAAATCAGTTCTTTCCCAATATCTCTGAAACCGCTTTGGCTTTTTTCTCAATTTTGGTACATGCAAAGTACGCATAAAAATAATTTTTTTCCCTGATAAAGGATTTCTTGATTTTCATCAGTGGCGGGCGTCCCTGTTAGCGTGCCCTGCCATATTTTTGATCAAAATAATGATACGCCACTGTCTTTTTCCCATATAAATATTATTTTCGCAATTGTCCTCTATCTTCTCATAAAAATGGTCTCCTGCCTTTTTTTCGTCGGGTAAACGGTTTTTGAGTTAGAAAATAAAATGCATTCATTTGCTTGTCCCTATGCGAAATCAGCCGTTGAAGAGTAGTAGGATCATCTTGTGGGCTAGAAACATCTAGTATACTAAGAACACATTTCGTTGTTTTCAATATAAACAATTTTGACACTTCTTTAGCTAGATACGTGATATTATTTACGTTATAAAAACTTGTTTATTAAAAAAAACATGGTAAATTTTACAAATACCGAATTAGCAGACATGCATCACTTGAATGGGCTTGCTGACGGGCACGCATATGAAGCCAGGCGACTGTATCAAGAGCGCTTCCCAAATAGAATGGTTCCTGATGCTCGAACGATTTCAAGCACCCACAGAAGTTTATGTGAAACAGGAAGTTTGGAGCACATCGGACTGCAAGAACTCCAGCAATTGAGGTAGCTGTTTTAAATTCAGTTGACGAAAATCCTGAAATAAGTACGAGGCAAGTTGCCAATAATTTGAATATCGCCCATATTCTAGTATGGAGGATTCTTCATGATTATTTATTATATCCCTATCACATTCAACGGGTTCAGGCTCTACTTCCTCGAGACTTTCCATTACGAGTGAATTTCTGCCAATGGTTTCTCCAAAAAGTTACCGAAAATCCTTTATTTGACAGGGAAATATTATTCACGGACGAAGCTAGTTTGACTAAAAACTGGATCAGAAATTTTCATAATAATCATTTTTGGGCCGAGGAAAATCCGCATGCAATCGTGGAACCTCATCACCAGGAGCAGTTCTCATCAAATGTCTGGGCTAGAATTTTTGGAGATTACCTAATTGAACCTTTTTTTTACCACGCAGATTAAATGGACATAATTATCGCCAATTTCTTGAAGATAATTTGCCAAATCTGTTGGAAGATGTTCCTATTTTGATGCGAAATCGCATGTGGTTTATGCACGATGGTGCACCCGCTCATTTTAGTGCTCTAGCACGCGAATATCTAAACCAAAACTTTCATAATCGCTGGATATGTCGTGGGAGAACAGAGTCATGGCCAGCTAGATCCCCAGACTTAAACAGTCTTGATTATTTTCTTTGGGGACATCTTAAGACTTTGGTCTACAGTCAACCAATTCTAACTGAGAAAGAATTGCGAAACCGCGTAATAGTTTCCTGTGAAGCAATAAGGAATACTACAGGAATTTTCCAAAGAGTACGCGAGTCAATGACAAGGAGGGTTGAATCGTGCATACTTGTAGGAGGCGGATATTTTGAACAGTTAATTTTATTTTGGTATTTTTTGTTCAAAATAGTTATGTTATAAAAAATAAAAAATGTATTTTTATGCGTACTCATTACAAAAACTAAATAATAGTTACCATAAAATTATTAAAATCCTGCCTAGATCCTTTGGTTACCACAATTGTGAAATCAAGACTAAGAGAAAAAATCGAATAGGGACAAGCAAATTGATATATTTTATTTTCTAATTCGAAAATCGTCCGCCGGACGAAAAAAAGGCAGAAAAACATTTTTATGAGGAGATAGAGGACAATTACAAAAATAATATTTATTTGGGAAAAAGACAATGGCGTTTCATTATTTTGATCAAAAATATGACAGGGCATGTTAATAGGGACGCCACTGATGAAAATTAAAAAATCCTTTATCATGAAAAAATGTATTTTTATGCGTTCTTTGCATGTACCAAAATTGAAAGGAGAATCCTGAACGGTTTCAGAGAGATTGGGGAAGAACTGATTTTTTTTGTTAAATTTCTACATATCCTGTATCTCAGCAATAAAGCGGTTGTGGACCTAGGTTCATAAGGGGAATTTTTCTTGAAATAATACAAGGATTATCGCCTTTCAGGATCAGCATTCAATTATGAAACACCCTGTATTGTCAAAAGTGACAACTTTTTTGTTTGTTTACAAAAATCTTAAGAAGTATAGAAGGAATCATTTTACACTCAATGGAACTTTTGTAGAGAATTCAAAAAGCTACAAAATCGTTTTTTGTGCGACTGGATCGAGGTATTTTTCACTGAAAAAATCCGAGAAATCCTCTGAAAACAGGCAATTTTTCAAAAATTCATAGTTTTCATAAATTTGAAGCTGGACAAACATTCTTGTGGAAAATGATAGATAATAACTTTCAACTGTTTGCAAAATGGTTTCTGTCCGATGTATAGTTTTCGCACAATCGCGTTATAAACAATTTAAGTGCTTATCTTGCAAAATGCGCCGATTTAAGGGAAATCGTCGTATTCAAATTCTGTAAACGGCATCTAGAAGTAGAGATCAACATCTACAATTTGCATATTTTGGATTTTCGCCTGAGAGGTGGGAAATGTGTTGAAAATGTCACTGAAAAATGCTCCAAACGTTCGAAAGTGCGCTCGAGGCAGAGTCGAGTAGCGGTAGTGGGGAAACGAGCCAGCGGAGGAGAGTGTATCACCACGCGGCGGATTGCTTATACGTTGGCGCATATTATATTGGTGCCTATAAGTTATTAGCGTGTTTTTGCATACGTTTTCAGTTATTTTATGAATTATTCCTTTTATTAATTATTATATTACATTACTGCCCTGCTTAGCAGAAACGCCGTATGTGCAAAAAAACGAAAAATTAGATTTTGGTATTAACCACTTAAAATGCGTCTTTTTATCGATCCCAGCGAGCAAAAATGTCATATGTACTACCAAATCTTCAAAAAGAAGACACGTTTTTGCCGTATCCAACAAAAATATTGACCTATACTTAGCAAAACTGCCACATCCATACGTTGCTTAATACGCGGTATTTCAACAACCAATACGGCGTTTTTACTAAACATATATGAGTTACTGCGTTTTTACTAAGCACTAATAACATGTTATTCCTGCTGCAACCTGAAGGGTTCCTCATTCTCTCTCAGTTTGTTGTTTGATTCGGGGATTGATTTAATTGGGGTTGTTAAAAAAAGTATTTTTACTACGATCGTGCAAAAAGTTATTAAAATTGAAATTAACCCAAAAAAGTAAATAAACATAACAAACTTCATGCATCGTGCAACAAATATACACTTTTTTCACTAGTTTCACAAATAACTATTATAAACATGTCTAGAAGAACAAAATTAATGTTGGAATTGGCTAAAATCAGTATCGACCAAAGTGATAATCCAGAATTGTTTTTAAATCATAATGTGGGGATTCCAGTGCATCACAAAATCCAAACAATCTCTTTGATTACAGCAAACAGAAAAACATTTTGGGTGAACATACCGATTAGGGATGATTAGACATTTAAGCCAATGTTTTTTTATCATGTTTTTTTTTGAAAAAAATGTACTAATTTTTATACCTATTTGTTCAAAATATTTCGCAATGAAGAATATTAAACGCAAATTATGGATTGAATTGCGTTTTGTTTTTCTGTTTGTATTCAATAATATGAAGGTATGCTTAGGAAGATCGCAATATGACATTTTTCTTAAGCACAGTGTTGAATTCTGTATGTTGGATGTTTAGGAAAAATGCAGTATCTGTCATAATTTATAGTACATGTACTTTGGTTTAGTTCTTTAACGAAAATATTATTTCTATGACAACGAATAATAATTTCCCCAAGACAAATATAGCTTAAATTGTTTAATTAAGAACGGCTGTGAAGAAATAAAAAAGCTTTTTTTCTCCGTTTAAATTTTCCAACAGATACGGCGCTTCTGCTAATCAGGGCAGATTAGTTAAAAGTGTGGCTAGTATTGAAAGGTATACGTATTCGTGATAAGTACTTTTTAACCGACGAAACCAAAAAGGAGGAGGTTCTCTAGTCGACGCGTATATTTTTTTTTTATGTATGATCACGCATAACTTTTTACTGAGACGTCCGATTCCGATAATTCTTTTTTCAGTGGATAGGGTGTACTTCGAAGTTGGTCCCATTTG
Source organism: Gonioctena quinquepunctata (assembly GCA_018342105.1). Classification (NCBI taxonomy): domain Eukaryota; kingdom Metazoa; phylum Arthropoda; class Insecta; order Coleoptera; family Chrysomelidae; genus Gonioctena; species Gonioctena quinquepunctata. Next base: position 105,408 of record JAFIRS010003746.1, on the reverse strand, counting down.
AATTTAAAAGATGAAATCCACCCCTAAGGGTAGCAAAATGAAGGTTATTGATCACTCACCTTGAATTCTGGTCCGTTAACCGATTCTATCAGGCATAACTTTGTACTGGGTTCTTCGATTTGGATGATTCTTTTTCAAATAAATAGGGTATACCTCATACTTGGATTTCGAATGAAATTATCCACCCTCACGGGTAGAAAAATAGGGGATAATTGATTTTTTACTTGTGAACATTGGCACACACATATGTAGTTGACAATGACAGATCGCTACACACTATTCCATATCCGTCACAATCATTATTTTCTACGAGAGGATGGAATGATATACAAATTAATGAAATGAACTAACCAGAACAATAAAAATAATTTATATTACAACAAATAGTAAAACTAGATAATGTGTCCCTTTTCTAGATAGGTAATCATTTTATTTAACTGGTAATAGTTGAAGTAAGGTGGGTAAGTAAGTATTTTGGAAGTAATCAAAAAACGAGTAGGTAGTAATTAGTAGATTTTAGCCACAAAAAATTGAAAAATAAAAACTTTTTAACAAAAAATTAAACCGACGAAATACGGAACTGAAAAGTAAAAAATAAATTAAACCTTCTCAGTCTCAATAACTGAGCTCCTGAACTAATGTAAGTAACTAATTTTGAGTCGGCGCCAAACGAACAATCAACGAAGATCATTAAAATACTTCAAAAAAATTATCAGAATGTCACCGCGCAACTCGATGCCATCATTTTACGCCTTACCTAATTCATTTGCTTGTTTGTTTGGCGCCGACTCAAAATTAGTTACTTACATAAGTTTAGGAGCTTAGTTATTGAGACTTAGAAGGTTCATTTTATTTTTCACTTCTCAGTTCCGTATTTCGTCGGTTAATTTTTTTTTTATATTGGTTAAAATAATTAGATTTTTAACACTTCTTCGTTTTATTTCGTTTTATACATATTCGTACATTTTGCTCATTCATAAATAAATTTAAAACATTTTTTTTAATACATAGAGAAAAGAAGAAAGATACGAAATATTTATTTAAATAGGTTTCCCTAATATACAAAAAATATAATACCATACATATATATATATATAAATATCAATTAAACAGTAGGTAGGTAGTTGATCTAAACTAATAAGAAAACAAAATTCAGAATACAAGTAGACCTAATTTAGTTCAAATATAAGGCAAAATTCAATAATTAACATACTCTTCAGAAATTATATTTTATCAAACATTTTGTATGGATTCCAATAACTGTTTTTAAAAAATGCTTAATGATGGACTAGATTAAACTATGTTTGGTAGTTTATTGTAAGTAGCAAAGCCTTTAAAAAACAAAGAATTCATGGCACTTCTCTTATTCATACTATATACATACAAATTGGCGTTGTTTCTTGTGGCATATTTATGAACATCTAAATTCAAATTCACTAAAGTATGAAGGTGCTGAGTTATTTAGTATTTTATATATAAAGATCATTGATAAGTAATACAATCGTAGAGAAACTGAAAGCCACTGTAATGTTTGTAACATGATTCCTATTTCCGTGAATCTACTCGCTTTTAGAACTATATTTGATTTAGATTAAAAAGGAAAAAAAACTTCTTTACAAAAAATTAAACCGACGAAAAAATCAACTGAAAAGCAAAAAATAAAATAAACCTTCTTAGTCTAAATGATTTTGAGTCGGCGCCAAACAAACAATTATTGAAGATCATTATCTATGAAAGAAGTCATTAAAACGCAGCCGTGCATCTCGCTGCCATCATTTTACGCTTCACCTAATTCAATTGCTAGTTTGTTTGGCGCCGACTCAAAATCAGTTACTTACATTAGTTTAGGAGCTCAATTATCATTTAGACTAAGAAGGTTTATTTTATTTTTGCTTTTCAGTTGATTTTTTCGTCGGTTTAATTTTTTGTTAAAAAGTTTTTATTTTTTACTTTTCAGTTCCGTATTTCGTCGGTTTAATTTTTTGTTAAAAAGTTTTTATTTTTCAATTTTTTGTGGCTAAAATCTACCAATTACTACCTACTTGTTTTTTGATTACTTCCAAAATACTTACTTACCCACCTTACTTCAACTATTACCAGTTAAATCATATGATTATCTACTTTTACTATTTGTTGTAATATAAATTATTTTCGTTGTTCTGGTTAATTTATTTCATTACTTTGTATATCATTCCATCCTCTCAAAAATGACTTTCAGCATTTTGGAATTCAAGATTTCATGGGCATTGTTTTTGTTATCTAAGGAGTTGATAATTAAACGTAGTTTATTCATCGATAATAAGTGAAACTGGGAAAAATTAGGATATAAATTATAGTTATAATATTTCCAGTCATCGACATTAACAATACTATCAACAACTTGCTGAATACTGGTAATGAAGTAGTAGTTAAATTCCTCGTTAAATTCATTTACTATTTCAGTTTTGTTTTCCACAATATTATTCTGGTTTGAGAAGTTGAATTCTATACAGCTCGGAAAGTTTTGGCAATATGAGTTTATCAGCTTTTTTAATGTTTTCCACATAAGTTGAGAGTTATTTTTAGCAACAAAAAAAAATTGATATTGAAAATTTGAAAGATTACTAGAAATAATGATATAATATTAATTTTCAGCAACAAAAAAAAATTATAAAATAATATGTTTTTAAACAATATAATTTATTTGAGAAACAATTTTTTTCAATGTTCAAAAATAAATTTTTGATAATGTCATAAGCAATACGTTTGTTATATAACTATCGGAGTAAAAAAATATATCGTTTTCATGTGATTATAAAATGAAACAATCGAAACTTTTGGTTTTATAATTCTTAAATCCCTTAAATTCTTGATAAAAAATTTAAAAATCTAAATTTACAAAATTTATAAATGGGGATCTTATTTGAACACTTTGGAGAACGGATTCCAGAAGTAGAGACATTTTCAGGTTTTTATTTGAAAATAATAAAGGTTTTTATGTTGATTTAAAAATTGTAAAAATTACTTAATCAACAAAAGCATAAGTAATTGAAAAATTGCGGAAAAAAACTTTACGGATTATTGTTTATTCATGTATCTAAATGATATCTGAATTTTTTCCTTCCTTAATATTCATATTTAATTAATTAATTTTCGCCACTTGGATTTTTTCAAAAAGTTTCTAGATGCCATTTCGAATCGAATGACACCTCGACCATAATGTTCGGAGAAGGAGAACTGTAATTCGAAACAAGTGTGCTTGTAGACTAGACTAATCTGTGAGGATTCACAAATGAAAAACAAAATATTGACATTGCCAACACATGTTAGGTTCAAAGTTAGTTGTTCATCTTTCTCCATCATTTGCATTCATTGATTGTTTTCGTAATTATAATTAGATCCCACAATTGACAGAAAATATCGATGATATCTAGGCAGCGTCAGACTGCGTGATGAGCTCTGCCTTCACCTCGTAAATGCCAAATGGACCCCGCACATTCCATATGGAATTATTTATGGGCCAACTATTTCAAATACAGAGCATTCGCAACACATAGTCGTAAAATTACAGTAGAATAGAATGAAACTCCACACCTACATGTAAAACTCAATACTACGATTAAAAACATCAAAGAATAAAACACTTTCAAAATCATTAGTTCGTCTTACAGAAGATGTGGAAGTTAAAGATTCAATTTAATGAGAATGGAAATAGGGATCAGTTTATTTGGATTTCTCAGAGTCAGAATTGATAACAGTTATGTAGTCTCGAGCTATATTATTTCAATTTGCAAACACTCAAGAAGAGCAAACGCTCGAGCTGCTCTCTCCTGTTGCTTTTCTTTCTTATTTTATATGGCTATTACATTTTAATGACACCCATTTTTTTCATTTTGTGTCAATTAGATTCTACAAGTATATCCACAATGTTATCGAAACCATTGTAAATCTCACATAAAGACATCTTCAAAAAAATCTGATCTCAAATAATAATTCTACAACACCGAAGCTATTGCATGTGCCCTATATTTGTGACTGGCAGTACTTTTTCCATACTAAAAACAGCTGAGAAATCATTGTTACCTTTGCGTACTTCCGTAACTGAATTTTTGGGTGTCAGTCACAAACTCTACATATAAGCTATTCAAATCCAGAAATTACAAATATATAGCTCCGAATATAGATCAGGGCGCTTCACGCTGACAATATTCCACCGACACGTGAGATGACTGACACATGAATTTATCGATCCAGCAGGTCCAATTCATACGAGATAAAATGTATATCAGTCACAAGAAGAAGAACCAGAAATATAAAATGAATAAAGATAGACCAACACAAATTTGAAAAAGTCACTAACTTCAAATACTTAGGTATAACACTGAACGAACAAAATTACAGAAGCACAGAAATAAGGGAATGAGCTTATTGGAGGTACTAGAAATTTAAGCAGAAAAACATAAATTAAAATATAATAAACTGCAATATGACCAGTAGTTGTGTATGATGCGGAAACAATGTGAATGAATACAAAAGAAGGAAACCAAATGATATTTGAACGCGAAATACTCAGAAGAATCATGTGGCCAATAAAAACAAGGATAATACTGATAATACGAATTTTACCGGGAGTGACCCCAACTTTTATTTTTCATTTGACATGTTTTTGATTAGCCGAAATAGTTTTGAATTTGTGACTTGATTGATTTGATTTTTTTTAAATCAGTTGGGCGAAATACAGTTGATTTTTCAATCGAACAAAGTTGGCCATGAAAATCAAACTTAAATCATTTTAACTGACAAACGGCGTGGGCACTTACCTGAGGAAGCTTCGAGGTAAGATCCAATTGAAAATTGGGAGCCCCATGAAATTGAACCTCTTATATTTCTCAACAGTTATAAAAAATTGCCTCAAAACCGAAAGTTACACCCATAAAAACTACCATTTCTTGTATAACAAGAAGCTCTTTTCACTTCATCATGTTGAATAATTAAGAATTATCACAATCCCCTGTGAAAATTCCGCGTCATCGGTTTATTGCTTATTCATGTATGTGTTACATTTTCGTGTTTTCATATGTTTTACTATTCCATAATTTTTTTTGCATGCAGATGCTTACAAACATAAAACAGGTCGAAATTCAGTTTTCAAACTATTGGAGCAAATAGAACATTCCCCCAGAGGCATTAGGCCAGTAGAAATTGACACGATTTTCACAAAATTTAATAATAATTACAAAAGTTTTAAAACTTCAGTAGGGTGAAGATGACTTTTATATGTAGTCTGATTTTGCAATGCTTTTTTCTGAACGGAAGATGTTGAAAATTAGGATTTAATGAATTTTCACATTATTAGCGCGGAAAAATTTGCAAAAGTTCTGCAAACTTTCGAAGTTTTGAAAAATAGCCATTTACATCCTTTGATACATTTGCAACCACTCAATAAAAAGGGAAATGTCTGTTTTATCGAAAAAAATTGTTGTTAGTCCTAATTTTTCGATGAAAAAACCAAAAGTTCTGCAAACTCGAAAAACTAACTAAAATAATGTTCTTGACAAGAGATTCAATTTGCAACCTCTTACGTCATTAATTTGATTTTGAGGGTGAAAAGAGGGTAAAATCAAAAGAAAAATATTTTCGTATTTGTACTCTAGAAAAAAAAAGCAAAAGTTTTGCGAATCGGGCAGACAACTCATTTTACCAATTGGTGGCAGTATAATAATTTGCAAAGTATGTTACAATGCGGAACATTAGGAATTAATTTATTTTTATTTTTGCAACACCTGCGTTATCTGAATAATAAAGATTTTTATATATAGTATTTCTAATCCCAATTGGACCGACATTAAAAGTTTCGGGAAGGAATTCTCTTTGCAGTCGCCACCTTGACATAGGCGTCGGTATATTATTTTTCAGTGGTATTTTTTCAGTTACTTATTCTTACAATCATAGCAATTGATCACCCCATGTAGAAGTAGACATATGTTATCTCAACTGAATTTTATTATTTGTTTCGAAAGGTCTCCAGAAAGTCATATTGATTAAATTATTTTCATTGGATAATTCCTAACCTCGCCAACACACGGCACTGATTAAGAAATATTGTGAACTGCGTAAATCATGCGGCTTCAGATAACAGATGTCCAATCCAGCTAGCCGAGCTTCTATTCCTCAAATATATTTGATAGCGCCTTTACTAATAATCTGGGCAACTATGGAACGCGCCAGAACTTTTTTATGATTGTACCAGGAACGCTTTGAAAGTAAAAACACTGGTAGTATATGAATTTCTCATTTGCTGGACAGGTCATATGAACACTCCTCGTAGTGCTCTTATTTTTATTGCCGTTCCAATTGGGATTAGAATAACTATAACTTATAAATGACATTAATTGGGTTACCAAGGAGTTAACTGAATACCAAGAAGAAGCTCGTCAACGGTAGGTGAAATCATTCAATGTTGAAAGCTAACGTTTTCGATATGAATTGAAAACATCATATTATAATTAGGAATTAGCATAAAAAATACTCTTGAGTACGTTTGATGGAGGATTGAGAATCTCTCGACACATTTTCAAAATTATCTTTATTCATAAAAAAATGGAGGAAATATTGAGATTTAAAAAACACTCGTATAGTTGTACATTAGTACGATCAACCTACAATTTTGTTAAGTCAGAGTGTTCTGCTTACAGAGTAATGAATTCACAGCAGTTTAGTAACATGATTTATTACAAGAATAACAAGAAATCTGACAATTGTATTTTTATGGCAGACAGCTCATCTAGGTAATAGTACTGGAGCTACAACTGAGAAAGAATTGCCTACCAACATGTTTTTCCCTCTTTATTTTCAAAATTTTTATAAATCAAGAAAATGATTCTTACGTGTCGATTACATTTCAGTCCTCCATTCGGATTCAATGAAATGTTTCATGTAAATCATAATTTTATTCAATTCAAGAAATACATACCTGTCAAAATTTAATTCGATTTCACAATTTTTTATTTCTCAGCAACGTTTCTGTTTGATGATGAAAATTATGTACTTGCGAGATATACAATCGATAACGTTTTGATATCCTTACTTCCATAGAGCATCGATTATGTCATTTCTAATGCGATAAAAAAAATTGTATTCTTTCGATTGCTGTATTAAAAAATATTAGATTGAATTTATTTCGCTGATTAGTCGAAAACACTGATTGCTTCTGAGATCAATAATTAGTTTCAAATTTTTTAATGGTCAACTACGTAACCGTATTATTCTTCAGATGCAATTTCAATCAACCAGTACAAAATATAACAGATATACGCGATGGATAATCAAGTATTTAACTGGAGCACTGTAGATATTTTGTTTATATATATATATAATATATATATATATATATATATATATATATATATATATATATATATATATATATATATATATATTAAACCTATTTGCACAATGTTTGCAATTTATAGCCAAATTATAAAAGAAACAAATCAATTATCCAAAAAAAAAATTCCGTTGAACAATGACGGTTGCAAATCTCTTGCCTCACGTAAAATATTAGTCGTAATTTTAATTGTAGTTTGCAGAACTTTTGCAATTATTTCACAAGTTGTAAAAATGCAGAAAAAAATATTGGTGGACAAATACGTTCCGCTTTTCCTATGAGGTTGCAAAGTTACATATCCACTAAGACCGATACTCTCTTCATTTGCAACCACAATAAAAGACTTTTGTAATTATTTCAATGCTTGTGTGTATTGAAAATGGGAGCGTCGATAAAAAAGTTCGATAAATAAATGATGCATTTTTCAGAAATGGTTGCAAATGTACCAGAATAAGTTACATTTTTTTAACCGACGAAACCAAAAAGGAGGAGGTTCTCTAGTCGACGCGTATATTTTTTTATCATTTTTTTTTATGTATGATCACGCATAACTTTTTAGTGAGACGTTTGATTGCGATAATTCTTTTTTCAGTGGATAGGTTGTACTTCGAAGTTGGTCCCATTTGAATTTTAAACATGGAATTCACCCCTAAAGGTAGCAAAATGAAGGATATTAATCACTCACCCTCTGAATTCTGGTCCGTTAACCGATTCTATCAGGCATAACTTTGTACTGGGTTCTTTGATTTGGATGATTATTTTTTTTAATAGATATTTGGATTTTGAATGAAATGATTCACCCTTACGGGTAGAAAAATAGGGGATAATTGATTTTTCACTTGTGAACATTGGCACACACATATGTAGTTGACAATGACAGATCGCTACAACAAATAGTTAAAGTAGATAATCATATTATTTAACTGGTAATAGTTGGAGTAAGGTGGGGAAGTAATCAATCAAAAAACAAGTAGATTTCGGCCACAAAAAATTGAAAAATAAAAACTTTTAAACAAAAAATTAAACCGACAAAATACGGAACTGAAAAGTAAAAAATAAAATAAACCTTCTTAGTCTCAATAACTGAGCTCCAAAACTAATGTAAGTAACTAATTTTGAGTCGGCGCCAAACGAACAATCCACGAAGATCATTAAATTACTTCAAAAAAATTATCAGAATGTCACCGCGCATTTTACGCCTTTCCTAATTCATTTGCTTGTTTGTTTGGCGCCGACTCAAAATTAGTTACTTACATTAGTTTAGGAGCTTAGTTATTGAGACTAAGAAGGTTTATTTTATTTTTTACTTTTCAGTTCCGTATTTCGTCGGCTTAATTTTTTCCGTTCACTTATCCAATTTGCAGAACTTTTGTGATTTTCTCAAACAAACTACAATGAAAAACTTTAAAAAATGAAAAAAAAACAAGTTTCCGCAACTTTTACAAAGTTGCAAACTTGATGCATGTTGTAAAACACCATTACTATAGGTATGCCTAGTTTGCAGAACTTTTGCAATTTTCAGTGCAATAATAAAGCATGAAAACGTTTTTTGCAATTAAAACAATGTAATGTTCATCGCAGACTTATGCAAAATTTTATAGTTTGTTTTTATCAATGCACTAACATACCATTGAAGTTTGAAAACTTTTGGAATTAATGTTAATTGATTGTCTATATCTACTGGCCTACAAGCTCCCAATCGAAATTGAATCCGATCTATCTACTCCATTTGCCCATAGGGTCCCAAACTATGAAGGGGAACTTGGCACACAGAACTGAGAAAAAACTCACTTTTTATCACATCACAAACATTGTCATCACTATCTATAGATATTCCGCACTCCGTTTTAACGAATTTTCACAAGACAATTTTCTCGCGGCCTCGTTCCGAACTCACTGAAAAATGATTGAAATGTTTGGACAGCCCAAAATACACAAAGACGCCTCGCTAATAACAAAACAAGCGACGAGGGGCAGCGGAACGAAACCTACTACGATCGACTGCGGTTCATTTTGAAATTGATCGACGATTCCCGATTACGATGGATAATTATCCGTTTAATCTCTTGAGTTGATTTCGATAAGAGCGCGCATCAGTTGAAAGATAACCTGATATCTTGCTTATAAGATCAAGGCTTTAATGATTTTCCTCGAGTTTTTTCATTAGGTGATTAGTATTGACGTCGCCTACCGCCTACTGGGCGAGAAATATTGTTTCCGGATACACGGAACAATTTATAAGGGAACAACGGGAAAATGAACGTTACTACAAGAGGGTGTATCAATTGAATTATGATCGTATGGTAGAACCAGAAATCTAAGAAGGTCGTAAATCTCCAACCACTTGAGTTATCAGCAGGCGGTGGATTCTACGCAGAGTTGTACGTGCCCTAGCCATTAAATTTTGTTTTATAGGTATATAGGAATAATGTTATTGGGTTAAGAGAATTATTAAGAAAAATCGCTTGAATATAATTGAGAATTGTTTATTTATATATAATATATGATAATAATATATATATATAATTATATTATATTATATAATAATATATGATATACCTAATTATTGTAAAATGTCAAACTTTATACTTTATAAAAAGTTCAGTTTCTCGATAAAAGTTTATAAACAAAATTACTCACGAAGATCAGTTTCACTTTCACTGTCGTCATCCAAATTGATAATAAACTTTTCTTTGGGTTTTTTTCTATATCCATATATGACTTTTCCACCTTTTTAATATGGTAAACACACTTGGCCCAGCTGCTATCAGGAATGTTTGCAGTTTCTGTTTGAATAAGAGTTACCACAGTTGAACTTAAGGTTGAAGAAGTATTATTTCTTCGAACTGCTGACTTAAGCTGATGCCATATATGTTCAATTGGGTTAAACATACAGTGATAAGGAGGAAGTTTGAACACCGTATGTCCCAAGCTTTCAACCAATGAATCACAAAAATATTCCTTTTTTATCGAATAACTGCGTAAAACTTCTAGTAACTGTTTTTTTGGGTACTTTTCCTCATAGTACATATCATTATTTAACATATATTCTTGTATAGTGGCTTTGGTGTCATTTGAACATGGTGCTTTATCTAGTCTTCGACTGTTTTGGAACCAGTCTTCAAATAATTCGGCTGTAGTATCATCATGATAATCGACTAAAGAGTCCTTAATATTCTTTGCCGATTAAGACAACACATTTAGTATAAAACCATTTTCGGTTCCTGCTTGAATTATCGTAATGCGTTTTCCTTTATTAGACGGCGCATTAGTTTGGCACAAGTCAGATGAGTCTACCCAGCTTTTGTTTGGAATATCGTGTGCATCGAACCAAGTTTCATCCAAATACACGACTGTTCTACCATATTCTCTAAATTCGTTTATTGCCAATAAATATTCAAATCTCCATTTCTTAAGGCGCACAGATTCCATTATGATTTTTCTGCTACTAGTGAGTTTTTTAAATTTAAATCCGTTTTGTAAAAGAGACTTCCTTAAAGTCTCTTTGCATTCTTTTTAAGCCGTTGCATCAAATTATCTAATGTAGGCACAATTTGTTCTTTATACAAGGCATGTATTGTTCTTCGAATTATATCTAGCACAACCATCTAGTTTCCTTGAACCGCCAGAGTCTTTTCGTTTCTTTCTCTTCATAAAAACTTTTTAACTGAAAATTAAAAAATAAAATAAACTTTCTTAGTCTCAATAACTAAGTTCCTTAACTAATTTTGCCAAACAAACAAGTAAATGAATTAGGTAAGGCGTAAAATGATGGCATCGAGTTGCGCGGTGACATTCTGATAATTTTTTTGAAGTAATTTAAAGATCTTTTGATTGTTCGTTTGGCGCCGACTCAAAATTGGTTACTTACATTAGGAGCTTAGTTATTGAGACTAAGAAGGTTTATTTTATTTTTTACTTTTCAGTTCCGTATTTCGTCGGATTAATTTTTTGGTAAAAAGTTTTTATTTTTCAATTTTTTGTGGCTGAAATCTACTTATTACTACCTACTTGTTTTTTGAATATTTCCAATATACTTACTTACCCACCTTACTTCAACTATTACCAGTTAAATAATATGATTATCTACTTTTACTATTTGTTGTAATATAAATTATTTTTGTTGTTCTGGTTAGTTTATTTCATTACTTTGTATATCATTTCATCCTCTCATAGAATATAATGATTGTGACGGATGTGGAACAAAAATAATGACAGTAGCGATCTGTCATTGTCAACTACATATGTGTGCCAATATTCAGAAGTGAAAAATCAATTATCCCCCATTTTTCTACCCGTAAGGGTGGATAATTCCATTCAAAATCCAACTTCGATCAATTATGAGATATACCCTATCTAATAAAAAAAGAATCATCCAAATCGAAGAACCCAGTACAAAGATATGCCTGATAGAATCGGTTAACGGACCATATTCAGAGGGTGAATGATCAATATCCTTCATTTTGCTACCCCTAGGAATGGATTTCATCTCTTATATTCAAATGGGACCAAATTCGAAGTACACCTTATCCACTAAAAAAAGAATTATCGGAATCGGACGTCTCAGTAAAAAGTTATACGTGGTCATACATAAAAAAAAAATTGGCATCGACTAGAGAACCTCCTCCTTTTTGGTTTCGTCGGTTAAAAAGAAAAGACAGTTTGATTATGAAAGTATGACGAACCAATAACAGACCCGAAAATGAATTAAAAAGTAAAAGTCTTCTTCTCTATACTAGATACGACCTTATCTCTCGATGAAAGATTCCAGGGGTTGGAGCAATTTAATAACATTTTTGGATTTATTTATCAAATTTTCAGCTTGAATGAAGAAGAATTAAGAAACTTGTGTGAAAATTAATCATTTCATTTGAAAGATGAAGCACGTAAAGAATCAGATATTGATGCAAATTACTTATTTGATGAAATTATTTGTTTAAATTGCCACTTACCAGAGCAAAATGAGTTAGATCCTCAGTTAATTCTTTCACATTTCAGAGAACAATTTAATTTTAACATTTCCAAATACTGCAGTGGCAATACGAATTTTTTTAACTCTACCAGTATCTGTAGCATAGGGAGAAAGATCTTTTTCAAAATTAAAATTAATAAAAACTTTTTAACGATCAACTATGGCACAAAAGAGAGACTCAGTAATTTGGCAATTATGTCCATAGAAAGTGACCTTATGGATTGTATTCCTTTAGACGAGTTGATTAAAGATTTTGCCAAAAAAAGGCAAGAAATGAGTGCTTCCAATAAGTTATTTTGTTCTTTTTTTCTGTTATGTAACATTTTTATTGTTTTGTCAGTTTTGTTATTGCTTTGCTTTTTTTACATTCTTCGTTAATCCTTATGTCTAAGACTTGTCAAGATCTTCTAAATGTTATGGGGATGAGTAGTCAGGTATCATGCTGATTAAAATCAGGAAACTTTTATTATTTGAGCTTTCGGAAATACTCATTTCCTTTATTTGCAAACATCAAATGATAATGATGATTTAAAATTATAGATTATACGGTATATAAATTAACATATATTTCATTTCAAAATTAGATAAGTAATAACGATTATTTCAATTTTGTGTGTACCCCCTTGATATAGGTATTAGCACGTATTTTAATTTTATCTATGTGTATCCACCCATTTATAAATTTTTACTAAAAAAGGGGTAAGGGGTGTAAAATTATATTTTGCCCACAGGCGGCCGCATGGCTTGGCGCCCCCCTGCTGGTATATGCGGTATATTTTCATCTTTGAATCAAATCACATCAGTTTAACTGTGTTATGAACAGAGAGCAATGCGATGCGAGTACAAAACTTGTGCCACAGTGTGATCACTGGCCAATTCTAGAATCTCAAAAACGAATATTTTACGACCTTTACCATTTTATATCACGTATAGGAATATGTGGAAAAAATATGGATTCACCAAAATAATTTATCTTTTTATACACACGCTTTATTAGCTTAACCTATATGTATCTTTGAAATTAATTGAGCTACAACTCCAGATATTAGAGATATGAAGAAATGTCTCGCATAAAAGTTGTAGCTCGTTATTTTTTCTACAAGGATGGCGGACCATGATGGAATGAGGTCACAAAATTAATATTCATAATTTGAAACTGATTGAATCGGTCAACGACACTAGAAAATCAGACTGCCTGGAGAGTATAGTTATCCCCAAAAATCATGGTGAAAAAAATTACTTAATGAGGATAATGGGCCTATGTATTCCACTTTGTTTACTTCGATCCCCATAGAACCATCAAGATCCCAATTAGAATCACCAGGTATATATTGCAAATCGAATCAAATCAAATATGCTTTATTATCGAAGAACATAATTCTTATTGACAAAGCCAGTGTAAATATAAACTTATATATATATATATATATATATATACGTATACTTATAAAGTACACATACATTAGTAAAATAAAAGGCGGCATAAGCATTTACAGTCACAATTAAATTGATGAAATTAGTCACACAATGAAAACATGTATATAATATAGTTGTAGGTGTACACACCGTCACACAATTGTAAAATTAGAATTTGATACAAATTACATAAAACATTACATTTTTTTTTGGGCTATAGATGATCACAGTAAAATTCCCCTAAATTATAGTACATATATAAATCCTTTATTTAGTCCATTTACTAATTTACATTGTCAAGTCATTGCAATGATTACAATGAGAACGATATATAGCATGCATTCAGATTAAAATAGACTAAGTTTAAAAATAAAAATGTATATACAACACATATACACATACATATACACAACTACTACACCTATTTGCACACCATACATCCATACGCTCATACAAATTCTAAAAAATATTTAATAAATACACAAAATACGTTAAACATACTAAAACATTTGTATACATACCTGTCGTAACTAAATATTAAATCGAAACAAACAAAATGAGGAAGTGGCTACTAGGTTTTTATAGATTAAGAAAATATGATCTTAACTTTGTCTTGAAGGATGTTAAAGATGTTAAACGTTTGATCTCTTCTGGCAAATTATTATAGCTATCAAGTCCCTTGAAAAAAACAGAATTTTGGGTATGTGTTAATGTGACTTGTTGAATATGGAAGTCAGTTCTGAATTTTGTATTGTATCCGTGGATTTGGTCATTGTACATAACTTTTTCTTGTAAATATGTTGGGGAAATTTTATTTCTTATTTTGAAAATTAAGATTAATGTTTGGTAGAGGAGAAATAAATTAATTGGTAACCATTCTAGTTGCTTTAACATATCTCTTATTGGTATTAGTCTTTTGCAATTTAGAATTATGCGCATGGCCCTATTTTGGAATTTCTGTAAACGAGCTAAATCATTTTGTTTCAGTAGATACAGAATTGTAGAACAATATGTAAAATGAGGAAGCACTAATGAATTGTACAGTAAAATTCTTGTCCACCTTGACAAATATGGGGCACAACGAGATAAATAATGTATTTTAAATGCTATCGTCTTTACAATGAAGTTGGCATGTTCTTTAAAATGTAACCCCCTATCCACATGAACCCCAAGATATTTAAATTGAACCCCAAGATATTTGCTGGTAGGTGATTATATATCTTCAAATTTTCATATATTATAGATTTTTTTATGAGTGATGTTCTTGGAATAGGTAATCTCAGATGAAAACCATTTCGTGTGTTGTGTCTATTAACATTCACTGTATTTCTATATTTTCTATGGACTGAACAAGCAGTCTCCAGTACAAAAAGGCAAATAACTGTCTTTATTTGTTGATTTCTGAATAGTAATCTACAGTGATATCTGGGTTTTGCACCACACATATGACGGAGTGCTCTTTTTTGTAGAATGAAGACTGAATTCAACAGCTGAGAGCTACAGAATCCCCAGAATGCCATACCATATCTTATATGGGACTCAACGAGTGCCGAATTTGTTATCTTTGCTAAATCTTGACCTAGTTCATGAAATACCACTCGAACCGCAAAACAGCCTGATGCTATTTTTTTATTCAGATTTGATATGTTGATATGTGGTCCATGTATTTCAATTTATGATCGATTAGTATTCGCATTCGCTATTTATTATTGCCTGGTTACCCAGGATCAGGCCATCAAAGCCAAATCTGAAAGATAGTACTTTGGTTTTAGATATATTAAAACACATAAAATTGGCATCACACCATTGCTTTACTTTATCGACGTCAAGGGAAATATTATTTTTCAAAGTGTCTGTATCCTTTCCACTCCACAACAACGTAGTGTCGTCGGCAAAAATAATGAAATTTCCATGAATATTTATAGTGGATAAATCATTTATATAAAGCAAAAACAAAACTGGGCCCAAAACCGAACCTTGAGGTACTCCATGGATTATGCTGCCAATCTCCGAGTATTTCCCATCGCCGCGTACAATTTGATAACGTCCTGACAAATTTGAGTCGAACCAATCCCAAGCAATTCCTCTGAAACCATACTTGTTCATTTTTTTCAAAAGCAGTTCATGATTGACGCAGTCAAATGCTTTTGAAAAATCACAAAAGACTGCTGCTGCTACATCCTCAATATTAAGCTTCGAATAAAGATTTTCTAAAAATGTGAAAAGGGCATCATTTGTATTTTTAGAGTTCTGAAAGCCAAATTGGCATGGTGACAAAATATTATGTTTGCTTAGAAAGCTGCAGATTTGTTTTTCCACTAATTTTTCAATTACTTTTGATAGTGTGGATGAAAGCGAAATTGGGCGAAAGTTTGCCGAGTTTGATGGGTCTCCTTTGAATAATGGAATTACAACAGACAACTTCAGACTGGAGGGAAATCTGCCTGTAGCAAATGAAATATTTATTGCCTCTGCAAGGGTGTCAAGAGCCTCATCCGAGAGATGTATTAGTATATTTAGTGATATTTCATCCTCACCACATGATTTTTTCTTTTTGATTTCTTTAAACGTATCATGTAAATCATGCCGATTTATCGGTAGAAAGCAAAATGTCTCCGGAATGAACATTCCTGACATATATGACATTGGGTCTTTTTGTGGTTCCAAAGTAGAGGTTATTTTTTCAGCTACTGAGCAATAGTAATAATTCAGCAAATTTGGATCCATAAGTAACTGAGAGGAAGTATAGCCAGATTTACCTCTCAGACTATTTATAATTGCCCAGTTTTCTCTACTCTGATTTTTTGCTTCTGAAAGCCTTTTTTTATAATATATTTTTTTCATGACTTTTCTATAAGTTGTTCTATACTTGTTAACATAGTTTAGGAATGATTCATTTTCTGTAAAAGAAATTAAGAATAGTAAAGATTTTTTGCTGAAATTTTTATACCTTTCGCAAGAAAATGTTACAATTTATTTAGTCTAGTTAACCTACTGATGATGATAACATAGCTATCGAAATGCGCATTTAGGTGTGAAGTGAGTAAGTGTAGTGAAGGGGTTACTTGGGCTTTTTTTCGATTCTGTGACACCACAGCGTCCAGCCAGTCTTCATATATACAGGGTGTCTTGTTTTAAAAAGTCGCTGCGCTTTTTTATACACCCTGTATAAATAAAAATTAAGTCATTTAAGAGTTCGAATGAAACCCTACAACTTTTGTACCTAACCTTTTTTTTGTAATATGTAAAATAAAGAAGTTACGGGCCTTTGGTCCCCACCATTGTCTAAAGATTGTCCCCACTGTGTAGTGCATCGATATTTGGTTAATCTCCCGTCATCTACCGGTGAGAGCTCTAACTGAGAGGCAACCTCACATTATGCAATGTAACTTCCTTCACACGAATACCTCAAACTACCTCTGTCGGTGCACAGATGGCAGCACATACATGTCTGCAGTATTCTCATTTTCCTGCTGCGATCGGCCTGCAGCAATGATTGAACGCGATGTATATGCGCACAGCTGAATGCCAGGGTAGCCAAACCGTTCCACATTTCCTTGAATTCGGTACACGAAGGAGAAATGTTTGGTGACATATTTCAACAATTGGCGTTGTGCCCTGAATTCACATGCGATAACCTGTTGCCGATTTAACTGGAATCGTAAAGAGCTGATGGCTTAATATGGTTTTGGAATGAGGGGATCAATATCACGTATCGGGAATCGTGTCCGAAACTTCGAAAGAAAGTTGAGAAAGTGGGTTTTGAACTTTGTATCTAAACTGGAATATGTGATGGGCATATGGCTTTGTCGAAATTGTAGGAAATACAGGGTAGAAAAAAATGTGGTTTAGACGTAAAATGTTGAGCCAGGTGCGTGCCCGTGGGGGGGTTATTGGGTAATTACTCACCTTCCAAGACTCGATCAACTTATTCACAATATCAATGAAATTTAATAATATCGAATGTGCCGGAGGAGTTTCAAGTTCTCAAGTAAAACAGTCCTAAATTAGTACTTTCAATTAAAATACAAATCATTCACTTCACGAGTTGTTCTCTACATCTTTAGATTCCACATTCCATATTGGATTATATTCTTTAAATTTTGTTATATTCTGAATTGTTTTGATCTTTTCAAATTACCCATTGTCATATTAATGTAAATTTACAAAACTGCTTAAGGGAATTAAATTCAAATTCAAATATGGAATAGATTCGACCAACATGATTAATGCACTGTATCTGTATTTCACTTGAAATAGTTATTTACCTAACAAGTGCGGAAAGTGGTACTTTTCCACACGACAAATTATTAAAAAAAAGTGTACTTTTCGATATACTATTTTCGAGCTCTTTTACTTGACAAGTTAGAAGTTTTCAATATTTAGGTAGATCCCCTATTGGGGACTTCATCACTCGAGAAATAAAATTGTATATCTTTGCCGATCATGATCCCTATATACAGTGCTCGTCTAAAGTCCGCCCCCCCCTACTAATTTTTGAACTACTTGCTATATCTCAACGAAATTTGGAGGGCTTGAATAAGAGATAAAAACCTACTTTTTCATGAAAAAATAACAGCTAAAAGTTTTAAAATGGCGGCTGAGCGCCATCTTCAATAATTTTTTTAAATGGAACACTCCGTATATTATTCCATTTTAGAAATCTGCTCATAAGTCTCAACAGTTTTCTCCAATATATTGTACTCCTAAATTCAATTGTTTTCTAAATATTAACGTTTGAAAAATGACATTCCGGTTTAAAATAAAGTATAGATTTTGGTCACTTCCGGTAAAATATTTTGCTAACTAAACATTGTTAATTTGTAGTTAAATCTCTTAATTAATTCGACTAATAAGAGGCGTAAAGAGAGTTTATTAAGGATAAACAGTACCGCTTACCGGAAAATCTCGAAGCCTACGAATGTGTTCTGTAAATTCACAATCGAAACAAATTAGTTAGCTAAAAAATTATAATTTATTTTTGAATAACACTTTTATTTAACCCCAACAATTATTTCATCGAGTGTTCAATGGGACCCCCTCCTAAATCTTGATAATAAAGTGCCCTATTATAAATAGCTTCTCTCACTTTGATGAAAGTCTGTTCATCTATTTCTTCACATGTATCTATTATTCGGCGTTCCAACTCTTCTATTGTTTGGCATTCAGTGGCGTAGATTTTTGACTTCAGATACTCCCAAAGGAAAAAATCTAGAGGTGTAAGATCCGGAGATCTTGGTGGCCATTCTGTACTTCCCCTGCGACCTATCCATCGTCCAGGAAAGTTTGTATCGAGGAACTCTCTAGCCATGCGATCGAAATGGGGAGGTGCCCCATCCTGCTGAAATATGATTTCACGATTTTCAAACTCTTCTGATTGTTTAATACAATTTGTCTTATTCGAGGTTCAATTCCAGTTTCTAAAAGATTACTGTAAAGAACTCCTGTAAGATTGCTTTTGATGAAAATCGGTCCAACAACGCGATTGCCCAAAATCCCCGCCCAAACATTCACCTTTTTAGGAAACTGGGTATGTCCCTCTCTAAAAATATGCTGATTAGTATCGCTCCAGTATCGTACATTCTATTTGTTGACTTTTCCATTGAGAAAAAAACGTGCATTCGTCTGCGAAACATACACGTTTTAGGAAGCCCCCGTTCTCCTTCAATTGTTGTACCACTCACAAAATTCAACCCTCCGGTCTAGATCACCCTCCGTGAGAGCATGCAGGATTTTCATTTTATAGGGATGAAACTTTTCTTTTTTTAGGACTCTTTGGACACTTTTTGAACTTACTCCACAGGATTCAGCAACTGCAGACGTCGACTGAGTCGGATTGATTACCATTTCAGCAACAATTTCTACCTTTTTTTCTTCTGAAAGAGGCGGTCTTCCTGATCTTGGAGCATCTTTCAGCGTACCAGTTGCTTGGAGCTTATTTGAAAGTTTGCGCAAATATGGCCTCGAATTAGGATTCTCGGGAAATCTATCATTAAACATACGGACTGCTAGATGATAATTTCGTCCAGCTCCTCCAAATATCAAAACTGCTTCAAATTTATCGTCTAAACTACTAGCCATGAACACACTTTTCTTAAAAGGATTTGGGCGCTCAACGGACTATTTGACAGTTAGCAGTTCAGTTTGACAGTAAACAAGATGTTACCGCGACAACGATTTTTTCCAATGCAAACTTGATTGAAAGCAACATTAGTGTTATTGGTTGGGTTTGAAATGACCAAAATGTCACTTTTTAAACGTTATATAATATTTCGAAAACACTTGAATTTAGCAGTAAAGTGTATTGGAGAAAACTGTTGAGAATTGTGAGCAGATTTCGAAAATGGAATAATATACGTGGTGTTCTATTCAAAAAAATTATTGAAGATGGCGCTCAGCCGCCATTTTGAAACTTTTAGCTGTGATTTTTTCATGATAAAGTAGGATTTTATCTCCTATTTACGCCTTCCGAATTTCGTTGCGATATACCAGGTGGTTCAAAAATTAGTAGGGGGGGAACGGACTTTAGACGAGTACTGTATATAAATATATATATATATATATATATATATATGTCAAGCGATCAGTTCCAGGACATTTTCAATGACGAATCGATGAGTTCCAGGACATTTGGTGACTTCCGGGACTGGTCCGGAATTTTTATATGTTTAATGAATACTTCCAGGACAGTACCGGAATTCACTTTGATGTATTTTGTAGAATGATAACTTCCAGGACATAAGTATTTTGACTGAATCCTACCACATAGAACAGAATGTGTCACGCATTGGACCTTCTTTATTGATCCTGAGCATATTCAGGGTGTTTCATAATTGAATGCTGATCCTAAAGTGCGATAATCATTGGATGATTTTAAGATGAATTATTCATATGAGCATAGGTCCGCAACCGCTTCATTTCTGGGATACAGGATGTTGAAATTTAACAGAAAAATCAGTTCTTTCTTCCCCAATATCTCTAAAACCGAATCGGCTTTCCTTTCCAATTTTAATACATGCGGATTCATTTGCTTGTCCCTATTCGATTTTTTCTCCTAGTCTTAATTTTACAATTGTGGTAAACAAAAGATCTAGGCAAGATTTTTATAATTTCATGGTAACTATTGTTTAGTTTTTGTAATGAGTACGCATAAAAATACATTTTTTATTTTTAGAAACATAACTATTTTGAACAATAATTACCAAAATAAAATCAAGTGTTTAAAATGTCCGCCTCCTGCAAGTGTGCACGCTTCAGCCCTCCTTTTCATTGACTCGCGTACTCTTTGGAAAATTCCTGGAGTATTCCTTATTGCTTCACAGGAAACCATTACGCGGTTTCGCAATTCTTCCTCAGTTAGAATTGGTTGACTGAACACCAAAGTCTTAAGATGTCTCAAAGAAAATAATCAAGACTGTTTAAGTCTGGGGATCTGGCTGGCCATGACTCTGTTTCCCCACGACCTATCCAGCGATTATGAGAGTTTTGGTTTGAATAATCGCGTGCCAGAGCACTGAATTGAGCAGGTGCACCATCGTGCATAAACCACATGCGATTTCGCATTAAAATAGGAACATCTTCCAACAGGATTGGGAAATTATCTTCAAGAAATCGGCGATAATTATGTCCATTTAATCTGCGTGGTAAAAAAAAGGTCCAATTAGGTAATCTCCAATAATTCCAGCCCAGACATTTAATGAGAACTGCTCGTGGTGATGAGATTCCACGATTGCATGCGGATTCTCCTCGGACCAAAAATGAATATCATGAAAATTTCTTATCCTGTTTTTAGTAAAACTAGCTTTATCCGTGAATAAAATTTCCCTGAAATTCACTCGTAATGGAAAGTCTCGAGGAAGAAGAGCCTGAACCCGTTGAATGTGATAGGGATATAATCAATTATCATAAAGAATCTTCCATACTAGAATATGGGCGATATTCAAATTATTGACAACTTGCCTCTTACTTATTTCAGGAGTTCTTGAGTCCGATGTGCTCCTTTCAAGTGATGATTTGGCTCAAAACTTCCTGTTTCACATAACCTTCTGTGGGTGCTTGAAATTGTTCGAGCATCAGGAACCATTCTAATTTTTTTTTATGCGTACAAATTTAAAAAAAAACAAAGCGGTTTTAGAGATATTGGGCAAGAAATGATTTTTTGTTAAATTTCAACATCATGTATCTCAGAAATAAATCGCTTGCGGACCTATGTTTCTTTGAAGAATTTTTCTTAAAATCATCTAAGGATTATCGCTCTTTAGGATCAGCATTCAAGTATAAAGAAACAAAAAAGATATTATTGGAATATTTTTCAAGTATTCATAAATTGATGATCCAGTAAGTATCCGATCAATAAAAAGATAGAGATAATTTCCAACGACATTATAATTACATATATTCGTTCGTTTTATGAAAAAAAAATCGATTATATGTTTCCATGTAATTGTGACTGGTACAGAATAATAAAAAGTGGAATCCGAAATGAAAATAATCTAGAAGTTGGGATACTGTGAAAATTATATAAAAATCCTATATGACCCAGATGAAAGACGTGATACCTCGGAAAACTGACCATCTAGCATCGTTGTTTCCATTGGATTTTTCAGATCGGATTTCTTATTTCATATTAGAATGATTCTAGATCCGATTGAGTATAGTGCTGATCTAAGATTTCAAAAGTATTTATGCACTTTCTGACTGTGGAGAATAATTTTTATTTTGTCAGATCGGTACCAAATTCCGTACACTTAAAAATTTCGACAGTTATTCTACAAAAAAGTGTTGGAAGTTTTGACGCACAACATGTCAAGCCCCATAATTACAGAAAAACTCTCATTTCTAAAAAAGCAACATGAATACTGCATACGAACTTTATAGCCCGAAAATAAATTCCATGGGTATGAACATAGGTTCCTAATTCGAGTAAGCGACAAACGCTGATAAGCATGCCAGTTAAAAATACGTCGTTATTGGAAGACAATTAAATGCACTTGAAAATAATTATCAAGAAATAACCCTTGTACACCGGATTCATAAATAACTCATCTAGGAAAAATTAACGATGGTAAACAAGAATAGTAATTCCAATATCTTTGACATTGCAAAGCGATATGAAATATCATAAAACTTTGTTTATGGAATAACAACGGAAAGACGCTATACATCTATAAGATAATTGATAACCATTAAAAATTTACTCATAAAAACTTCATCGTATTTATTCATGCGTAGAGGAACAAAACAAACCCATTAATTAATAATTATTATGACCAGTTGAAGATAACGGGTATGGGAATGAAAATAACGCATGACGCGAGCTAGGGTTGAATAGTATAGAAGCATAAAACGCGAACCAGCAAATAATCAGTCTTAGAACAGTAGCCAAGCTAGTTATATCATAGTCGTTACTCCGGTAATATGTTCCTCTCAAAAGTGAGGTTGAGAAGTCCGTCGAATCACAGTATCGAAAAATAATGAGGAGAAGTGTACCAGTAAAATCGTCAATGTAGTGAACTTCAGAAACCCTTAAACTAAGCAACTGCAAACCAAGTCAAACCAAGTATTGAACGCTCCAAGTGAAAGCACGAGTGAACAGTAGTTTTTTTCCAAAAATTGCCTATTTTTGTCACCGCTTCCCGAACCGAGATAAGTCAACGGAACAACGCAATTCGATAGTTCGTGGTCTCTTAGAAAAACTATAGCCATATCGCGCTATCTATCGGGCGAATAAAATAAAATAACCCATTGACTCGAGATTACTCGAAATAATAATAAAACTAATTGTCGTTTAAAAACCTACTCCAGTGAATAAGTTTGAAACAGGGTGGGTCCTATGTATGTTTTTCTATATTTATGTTTATGGCAAACCGAAACCTTCATAATGTGCATGTGTCTGTAAAAGTACCTCCATATGTTCATGTAACCACAGATCTCAAAAGAGGATTATTTCTAGCCGTTCGTGGCAATTGATGTCAAGATTGTTTTTAGTAAATCTATTTCGATTTTGTAGCCAACTGTAAAATTAACTGCCAATAAGCTACACTCTTTTTGTTGTATGAATATTGTTACATATTATCCGTCTATAGAACGAATGAAATAATTGTGTCAACTTTTATTTACTGAATATATATGTACATTCTCACTATTTTTATGGGTTCATTATTATTTCTTGTTCAATTATTGTTTTTCGAATCCTTCTGAACCGTAGTACTTCCTGAATAAACAACCCAACGCTCCAGTATTAGAGAGAAATGAGATTTGTTCTGTAGCCGCTCCAGAGACATAGTTTCAGTTCGACCGTATTCAGATAGTCGATGCTCCCAATACTGTTTTTCGCAATCTAACGAATAATGTCTGGTATTACAGGAGTGGTGTGTTAAGTCATAACACCCTGTAGTCTGGGCTTTAACATAGTTGGTCAGATGTGGGGTATTTACTTCCCCAACTCTCCCAGCTATAACATTGGTGTCAAGTGTGGGGTTTTGACACACCCTGTATAGGCCAGTATTAACATTGATGTCAGGTCCGAGAGTAGTAATTTAGGAGTACATGAATGCATTTATGATATTTTCCACAGAAAAAGAGTGTCAAACTAAAATTGGAGTTGAAATTTTTTTTGGGAAATGTAAAAATATTTTTTTTACAATTAATTGTCAGTGAGAAGAAGACAATTGAACAGAAAAAAACTAGTAGGAAAATTGTGGAAATAGTTTAGTATAATATCGTTGTTATTTTGCAAACACGATATTGGGAAAATAAATATATAGAGCGTTTACACCGATCAAAAACTCAGGAAGTATTCGAAAAGGCAATTGAAATTTTATATTTATTCAATGGAGATTTTTATTGGAATTATAAAACCATGGAAACTCAGACAACAGTGCCGTGGACTGATAGGGTTAGATATGAACCGTCAATCACTATCACTTTGGATATTATACCTTTTTACGATGGTACTACAGAAATAAAAGATTTTATTCGTGAAATTGAGGATTTGGCAGCTGTAGCAAAATGGACAGACAGTCAAATAAGTTCCATAGTTAGATTAAAACTGAAAGGCATCGCTAGATTATTTATTGAAGCGGAAGATAGCTTACAAAATATCGATAACTGGCAATTAATTAAAAAGGAATTATCGAAGCAGTTTAGCAATTTGAAAGTACCTGGAGAAGAACAATTTTTTTTTTTGAATTGTTATCAGAAAAAGAATGAATCAGTTAGGCATTTTTCCATAAGATTAAAGATATGTGCAGCAAATATAAGGCACCTCACAGGAAATAATAGAATTGACAATGTATTAAACCAAAAGTATGAGCAGAATATTCTGGTTCAATTTGCCATGGGATTGTTAGATCCTGTTAGAAGAAAGTTTTATCTGAAAGTCCTGTCAGTTTAGACGAAGCCATCAAATTAGCAGAAAAAGAAGAAATAATTGAGCAAATTACGAATACACCGAATAGAAATTTTAGAACTTTCAATGCGAAAATAATATTGTACACACATTGTAATCGAGAGGGACATGAAGAAGGAAATTGTAATAAGAAAAATTGTGTATGTTATCATTGCGATGAAATTGGGCACCCCTCATATAGATGTCCAAATAGGAATAGTTTTCGAAATAAGAGATTCAATGAGTCAGGAAAATGGTTTTCCAACTACGCTAATTAAAAACAAGTTCAAAAATATGGAAAAATAAATAAACATAGAGAAGAATTTTCTAACCCCATATGCCATTCGGAAGAAAATAGATTTCGATCTCATAGAAGCAGGGATGAACGAGAGCATTTTGGGAGAATGAATGACAGAAGGCAAATAGGAAATAGTTATGGAAATGACAGAAAATGGAAAAAGTATGGAACAAGGTCAAAATATAACCGGAATTTAAATGGAATGGTAGCTTTCAACGAGCCTCAGATGAAGGCTGCAGAAACGGCGATTTAGATAGTGGGAGGCAAGGAGAAAATATACTAACCGACGATGAACAGAAAAATGTAATTGATTTGGTAAGTAAGTAAGTAAGGAATTTTGAGGCATATATCCATAGATAGGAGATCCCAAGTGTCAGTGGCTCATATTAATATTGTTAGAGGTATGAAATTAAATTATGATTTGCCGTATCACTTCAGAAATGGACAAGGAAATTTCACTCATTATATTGGCTCGGTTATACTGCCAATCAAAGTAAAGGAAGGAAACATTCTGGAACATGAATTCTTAATAGTTGAAAATGATCACCGTAGTACTGAAATGACATTGGGATTAGAGTTTTTACGAAAATAT
Organism: Gonioctena quinquepunctata; assembly: GCA_018342105.1. NCBI lineage: Eukaryota > Metazoa > Arthropoda > Insecta > Coleoptera > Chrysomelidae > Gonioctena > Gonioctena quinquepunctata. The sequence continues at coordinate 79,375 of JAFIRS010003746.1, read as the reverse complement.
AACGTGCAAATTGATTGGAACAAAAATCAAATATATTTAGTAGGTGAAATTATCGAGTTGAAATAGAAAATTCAACACATAGGCCAAACAAATCGGGAAGACGGACAGAGGGAGTTGCAAAATAGATTTGAAGAGGTAGAAAAACGATTGAGAGATGTCACTATCATGATGAACGATTGGATGAATTCTGGAGAAAAATTAGGATTGAAGAAGGAAGGCGCGCCCAAAGCAATCCGCGAAGTGTTTATCAACAGATTTTCATGCCATGAAACGATATCGGAGACTCTAATCAAATAGTGATATCAAGGACTGGTGATTTGAGTGTGACACCAGGTTTCGAAAAATCAGTTTCAGATGAAGAATATGGGAAATCGTCTGGAAAAAGCGAAAAGCGAAACAAGCGTTCAAACGAGCAACAAGGAGATAAGGATTTAATGGTGACTTCATTTCTGAAACAAGATAGAAAAGATGAATGTAGAAAAGTGCCACATGTGTAAAATAGAAAAACCGACGCACCCTGTACATCAGGACAGATAGTCACACGTGACAGTCGACAAGTGGGAATGCATACGTATAGGTACGAGCATTTCCTGCCTGAAGAGACATGGAGAGATGTATCGGAACATTGCCCATGCAGCACCACAGCGAGAATGAGGAAAATTATGTTGGAAAAATGGGAAAAAATAATAGGAAAGTTTTTGAGAATGAAAATATTCCCGAAACTAGCAGGACATATTCAGGGAGAACGGAAATTGCAACAGTTAATGCATCACGGAATCGAAGGAAGATGATCGATGTAGAAAATAGTGAATCAAGGAAAGATAGTCTAGGAGATAGATATGAATCACCCAAGGGAGGTACTCTATCCACCAGGAAGTTGGAATCTGCCAAGCACCTAGGAATGACAGTCGCCAAAGATAAGATTTTTCTATAGTCGAAAATTACAAGGATGAAAATTTTTTGTCTAGGGACAAATTTTTACCGCCCAGATTTTTGAATATATGTGAAGTTCAGGCAAAAAGTATAGTGAACTCCGGAGATACGAAATTACTGAGAATTGCAGAAAATTGATTTTTAACCCCGAGAAAACGTAGTATAGTGGAAGATTTTGATATGGATACGAAAGTGAAGAAAGAAGTAAACCCCGACGTGAAAAGAATTAGAGCCGTAGCCAGACATGAAGGAAAATCTAAGTTTAAAAAGACATCGCACGTTGATTTTGAACTTCAACCAGTGGGAAAAACCAAAAGTCAAATAATACCCGCTAATCGATTCAACACGTATATGAATATGAATGAAATCAGTCGACAATCGACACAAGAAAACGAGGTGAAATCAAATCGAGTTTTAGTACAAACTCAAGATGAATTGCTAGTAGTGAATGCCGGAAATAGGGAAAATTGTCAGACAAGTGAAATCTCCAACGAAAATGAAGAAAGCACTCCTGAAATAAATCTTCCTTACAAAAACACGCGGCACTGTTCAAGAACAACCGTGGAAAATTTTGGTTAAATCAGTTAGATATCATTAAACAAGAAAATTTTCAGTATGCACCTGAAATGTAGGAACGTATATATAGTATGTAATTGGTATGGTTTCAGGAGACTGCAAAAAGACGCATACTTCATATGATTGAATATATTCTTGGTCAAATTGTAAAATGTTGTGATTTCATATTTCAGAAGTGTTTATGTACTTTGTGGCTGAAATGAATCATTTTTATTTTGTCGGATCGGAACTAAATTTCGGATTGACGCGTATTTGAAACAATTTTTTTGTATTATTGCATTTGTTTTCCGAGGACTAGAAATTGAATAAAAATATATTTATAGAAAAATCCCAAGTGTGTGTGATAAATGGTGTAATATCTAGGAATTTTGACCATCTAGCGTTTTATCGTTTTTTACATTGGATTCTTCGTGTCAAATTGTCCCTTAGATTGAAAAAATTCTAGGTTCGATTTTGAAAAATTGTCATTTGGAATTTTAGAAGTATTTGTGCATTTCCTGGCTGAAGGTAATCATTTCTCTTTTGTCGTCGGATTGAGGGGCATTTCGACACGAGAAAAACAATGATGATGAAAATATTATTCAGCATATCGTTTTACTCTTCTTTATGAAATTTGAGCAGATTTGAGCAGGTGTTCTGCAGTTTCAGCGAAGTTTTCGAAGTTTTCGCAGTAACGGCACAGTTTCCTTTTTTAGGTGATATCTCAGAGGACAATGTCCAGTGAGCGGTCCCGGTACTAGTTTCAAGTCTTTCTTGTCCAACTCGAGAAGCTGTTCAGCTTCCTTTGTCGCTTGTCTTTGCCCTGGAACCTTACTCCAATGGGTTTTAATTTGGTCAGCTTCCCAGAGCCGAAACTCTTCGTTGATGTGGGCTTTGAAAAGACCACAAAAGGGTTCCGGGCCAGAAAATTGAGTGTTTGCGCCTTGTTTGGCAAGGCTGTCCGCTTTTCCATTGCCTTTGATTCCCTTGTGACCTGGCACCCACAAACAGAGTAACCTGATTGTTCGTAGCCAGTTGCCTTAGGGAAAGTTTGCAGTCCCAAGTTAGTCTAGTCTCACAAGTGTGTGACTTTAGAGCGTTTAGTGCTGCTTTCCAAAGATCACCTCATATAATGATGGAATTGCCCTTTGGTTGAGAAAGACCAGTATCAGATTCCACTCTTTCCTGAAAACAACTCGGAGCCGACATAAAATTTAGTACATCCGTTCACTGAAAACTTCCAGTACTTTCTTCTCCCTTGGATTCCCGATATTAATTTGTATATCTGCCTACAGAAAACATCCGGTACTCTCTTGACCATATAGAATCACGTGCACTTTTGTATATGTATGCAATGAGATTTTCCAGTACTCCCCCAAGATATATGATATTTCGATGTTTCCGTTATTATTGTCATAATCTTCTTGGTTTATCAGCACAATTTCCAATTTGCAATGCTTAAGTAGTCAAACCGTAGAATGGGCTTTTTCAGGAGATTTCATTTAACTCATTCGTTCTCTAGCTGCCTGTCTGTCTGCTGCAAATCTTGCAATAAAAAATTCAACTATTTCTAATTGAGATACAGCTTTGAAATTTGGCAGATGTGCATCATTCCGAAGACAATGCGTTATGCCATTTTCATATGAGAAAGAATAAGATGGCGGCTCCAAACTGGCAGACAAGTTTTTTGATTAATAGTCCGATTCCATTTATATAGGGAATTTTGGAGTCGAGATCCTAAGTTTTTTTGATCAAAATTCACGAATTCAATATGGCTGATCAAAAATGGTGATTATATTAAAAATTAGTATTTATGGGTTTTTGGGGTCGAAAAATTATAATTTTTCGTCAACATTCAAGAATCCGATATGGCGGATGCAAAGTGGCGAACGTATTTTTCCGATTTATAGTGTGATTCTATTCAAAACTGATATTTGGGGGTTTTGAAGTCGGAGGTTATAATTTTTTCGTCAAAATTCAATTAACCTAAATAGCGATTACAATATTTTGGGTTTTATGATCTGATTCTTGAAAAATGTATCTAGGTGTTTTGGGGTAGTTTTTTTTATTGGAAAATGTGGCGGACAATTATTGGATATCCGATTCTGTTCAATATTGTTATCAAGGGCTCTTTGGGGTCAGAATTAACAAATTTCTGGTGAAAATTCAAGAATTCATAAGGATCAATGTGATTTATGGTCTGAATACATTGAAAATTTGTTTTTATTTAAGATTTCAGGATTATTTATGCAACCAAATTTTGGATTAAGACGTGTTTCGACACGAGAGAAGAATTATGTCATTCGTTTTTTACTAAAATGTCCAGAAATCGGAGAAAATGAAAATAATGGAAAAATTCCAAGTAACCCAGATAAGTGACGTGATATCTCGGAAAACCAACAATCTAGCATTTTCTAGCTGCTTCCATCAGCTTATTCCTATCAAATTATCTCTTATTTCATATGATTGAAATAATTCCAGGTTCAAGTGAGAAAAGTTGTGATTTAAGATTTCAGGAGTATTTATGCACTTTCTGGCAGGAGTGAATCATTTTTGTTTTGTCAGATCGGAATCAAATATCGGATTGAAGGATATTTCTAGACGATTGAAACGATGGTTCCATTAATTTTTCGCTGAGACGTCTAAAAATTGAAAAAAGTAAGAATAATAGAAACATCCCATGTAACCCAGATAAATGACGTGATACTTCGGAAACTCGATCCTCTACCGTATTCCATATGATTGAAATAATTCCAGGTCCAATTGAGAAGAGTTTTGATTCGAGATTCCAGTATTATTTATGCACTTCCTGGCGAAGAGAATAATTTTCGTTTTTTCGGATCGGACCCAAATTCTGGATGGAGGGGTGTTCCGACTCGAGAAGAACGATGATGCCATTAGTTTTTCACCAAAATGTTTAAAACTTGGAAAAAGCGAAAATAATATCAAAATTCAAAGTGATCGAGATAAATAACGTGATATCTCAGAGAACCAACAATCTAGAGTTTTCTAGTTGCTCCCAAATTATCCATTATTTCATGTGATTAAAATAATTGCAGGACCAATTGAAAAAAAGTTGTGATTTCAGATTTCTGAAAACGCGGGAGTACCGGAAAAACTCATCACATACATATACATGGATTTGAGATTCCTGAAAACGCGGGAGTACCGGAAAAACTCATTACATACATATACAAAAAAAGTACACGTGATTCTATATGGCCGAAAGAGTACCGGATGTTTTCTGTAGGCAGATATACAAATATTGTCACGTGAATTCTTGATATACAGGGTGATTCAAATTCGAGTATATGCATAGGGATTTCGTGAACGGTAAGAGAGCCGATTCAACTACAGCAAAGTTGCATATTACGGAGCCTAATAATATAATAATAATTATTAATAAACTTTATTCACTTATGAGTTAAAACAACAAATATACAGAATAGTTCATATAAGTGAGTGAGTAATGTGGTACTTGACGAGTTGTAACAACTTGTTCCAAAAAGTAAAAATGGAAATAGTTCACATCTTAAACGTTGATCAATACACATATAATATAATGAGAGATAAGTGCCATGTGAAGTGGAATGAATAGAAAAATCGAATTTAAACGGTTTTCTTCACATAAAGGATTCAATATAAAATTGAACCAGAGAAAGGTAGATCTCAGGTGAAAAACAACTACTTTCCTGGCAAATACCACGCAGAACGTTGAATGATATTCACCTGAAAATCCATGCATACTTCCATAAAATATCAATGGACATTGAATGCAAATGTTTCTTTCTGATAAGCTCGATTATGTTTAATTTATGTCGTGTTCACCTAACAATCCGCATACCGGTTTCAGGCTTCTTGGCCCTCATCAGTACGGAGTAGTCAACCAGCCAAAGGTCCAAAGAACTCTGGCTGAAGTGAGACTACAACGTAAACAAACCATCATCGATCTTGTAACACCTATAGGTACGCCGGAAAAGATAAACTTTAACTGGCGGTACCTAGTGACAGAAAAGAAACACTCGAAAATCTCCCACCTCGATAGGTTTCTAAATAGAAGATTCCTTCTCAGTAGAATGTGAAGCCCGTCTAGCATATAGTGAGAGATAAGTGCCATGTGAAGTGGAATGAATAGAAAAATCGAATTTAAACGGTTTCTTCACATAAAGGATTCAATATAAAATTGAACCAGAGAAAGGTAGATCTCAGGTGAAAAACAACTACTTTCCTGGCAAATACCACGCAGAACGTTGAATGATATTCACCTGAAAATCCATGCATACTTCCATAAAATATCAATGGACATTGAATGCAAATGTTTCTTTCTGATAAGCTCGATTATGTTTAATTTATGTCGTGTTCACCTAACAATCCGCATACCGGTTTCAGGCTTCTTGGCCCTCATCAGGTGAATATCATTCAACGTTCTGCGTGGTATTTGCCAGGAAAGTAGTTGTTTTTCACCTGAGATCTACCTTTCTCTGGTTCAATTTTATATTGAATCCTTTATGTGAAGAAAACCGTTTAAATTCGATTTTTTCTGTTATGTATAATGTTATAATAAATAAAATTGGTATGGAAATAAAAATAAACTTATACTGTGTGACTCTATTTAAAATGGAAGCACCCTAAAAATAAACTCATACTGTGTGACCCCATTTAAAATGGAAGCACCCTTTTTCAGAAAAAGTCTGACTGTACCACTAGATTCACGAGGTTTTGAAATGGTTTATGTAAAATTATGTTCATTATTGAAAGTTATTAGGGAATAAAATTATTAATTATTCCACCAATTCAATTTTGGAACTTTCATAAAAATTCTGAGTACACCACTGAGTTCTGGAAGTTATTTGATTTATATTTTGGTAAATATTATTCCAAATCCGTTTTATTGATGAATAGATTTCGATGAAACTCCGTTCACTGATATTGCAAAACTTTCTTAATCCAATCCAATTTTGTAAAAATATTTCAATTGAATTTCAAAGCCTCGCAAATTAAGACCCTTTTATCAAATTTGGTGTTCTAGTGGACTTTCTGAATGCCGACTTAATGAAAAAAATATCCATCCAATCGGTTGAAAAATACATGTTTTATAAGGGTGCTTCCATTTTAAATGTATGAAAGTAATGTGAATACATACGAATTTTAGTAAAAAAGGAAAGAAAAGAAACACATGTGTAGAATTTCAGGATGAAATGTGACAGTACTTCACTTATATATTTCCCGAAATTTATCAACATAAAATTCAAAAACTACAAAAATAAGTATTTTTTTTCTTCTTACTCTGAATGGATATTGGATTTAGTATATTATTCATCTATATAAATAGATATTTTGAATAGAATCGCCATTTTGGATCAGCCATATTGAATTCATGAATTTTGACATGATCTCCCCCTATATACCAATTTTAAATGGAATCGGATCATTAATAACAAAACTTTGGCATTTTGGAGCCGCCATCGTGTTTTTTCCCATATATAAATGTCATCATGCATTGTCACCAGAATGGTGTAGACCTGCCAAATTTCATAGCTCTATCTCAATTAGAATTAGTCGAATTTTGTATCGCAAGATTTGTAGCTGACAGACAACTAGATAACGAAGCGAGTTAAATGAAATCCCAAAAAAAGCTCATTCCACGGATTGAATAGTGTTGAATTGCTAATTGGTAATGGTGCTGAGAACCAGGAAGACTACGTCGTAATAATAACGGAAACATCGAAATAGCATATATCTTGCGGGAGTACTGAAAAAACTCCTTACATACATATACAAAAGTACACGTGATTCTATATGGTCGAGAGAGTACCGGATGTTTTCTATAGGCCGATATACAAATTAATAATGCGTGAGAGAGAACGAAGTACTGGAAGTTCTCAGTGGACCGATGCACTGAAGTTTATGTCTTCCCCGAGTTGTTTTCAGGGAAGAGTGAAATTTGATACTGGTCTTTCTCAATAAAAGGACCATTCCATCATTATATGAGGAAAAACTTCTAATCCTTCGAAATCCGATCGATCCTGTTGTTCAACTCGTAACCAGTAATCTGCTATCCTTGATATATAGGGTGATTGAAATTCGAGTGTATGCATGGGGATCTCGTAAACAGTAAGAGATTGAGTTGGTTAAACTCAAGGCAAAATTACGTATTACGGAGCCTAATGATATGAAATCGATAAATTGGATCTAAACATCCTGGTTCAGGTGATATACGAAAAAAAAATTTTTTTTGCTAGTATATGCTCAATTTTAAGAGTTAACAAAAAACTGATTGGACTTTTTGGGATATCTCACTATATGTACGGGGTATTGTTTGGCCTGTGCCACCCAAATTTTTAAATACGGACACAATTTTGAGAATGCTTGGATGACACCATCTAACTCGATGGCATTCAAGGGCCATGTATGTCAATGGAAGTTTTGGAAATACTTCTCTTTTGTCTTTTTATTTTGGTATTTTTTTTATCTTTCATCGAAATATTCGAACGTTAATAGTTTTTTGCAGTGCAATTACAAAAGCGTTAACGTCATTCGAAGGGGAAACTGCTGGAAAATTTTGGAGTACAAGCCGTGGGTCTTAGTGGCATAAGTTTTGGGTATTAGTCGGGTATTTGACGAATTAGTTGGGTATTACTGGATATAAGTAGGTATTAGTTAGAAATTACTGGTATCAGTTAGGAATTAGCTGGGAATTACGGGTATTATATGGCACTAGTTGGAAATTATAGAATATAGCTGAAAATCCCAATTTCAGCCATGTATAATTTGAAAAATATTAGTGGCATAACTTGAGTATTAGTCGGGTATTAGACGTATTAGTTGGGCATCTGACGAAATAGTTGGGTATTACCGGGAATTAGTTGATATTGGTTAGAAATTGGTGGTATAAATAGGGAATCAGTGGGCATAAGTTGGAAATTATTCGGGTATTTCTTGGTTACTAGTTGGGAATTATAGAACATGGCTGAAAATGACAATGATTCAGAAGAAGTTGGAAGACTCACAATGAAACTGAGAATATATGAATGGAAGGATGGCAAACAACTCGTATTTTCCAAGCTTTGGATATGTTTAACGAATTCTCTTCGATCTTTAATTCGGCTAGCTTGAGAAAACCGTAAGTCGAAACTTTATAACGAAAAATTCTGGATATTAAGACGGATTCAATAGTCGAAATGGTTCATCCCTGGACTGAATAATCATTTCTGATCAATAATTATTTTTTTTTACCAATTATAAAATGAGAAAACTGTCCTGCTACATCCCCATTTCAAACAACTGCTACAATGACAATTGCAGAAAAAAATGTCAATGTGAAAAATACATTCCCAGGAGATTTTTATGTGAGTGTTATAAGAAATGTATACGTTCCTCCATAATTTTATTTCAGATTGCCTCAAATAACGAAAAAACTTAAATACTTTCTAGTACCAATCACCTCAGCTCATTTTATCTGCACCACTTCAGTAAAGCACCCATGTAATCATTACGAAACCTAATGTAGACTTCGAATCTCGATAGACACCTTGACTAATTAAATGACCTTTTTGCATCAGTATTTCAAATGACTTTATATGACGTAGAACCATTCAAAGCATTGAAACACATTTGGTGCCATTAGAAAATTATAGTGTCGGTGTCAACGTATTACATTTTGTAATTTATCCGCTTCACAGAATATTGACATTTCTTTCAAATTTCCTGGTATTTTTCCGCATCTGGGACACCCTGTATATGGAAAATCCATGTATTACAGAATATGAAAAACATGTTGCAAATGTATAATGATGTCAACTGAGCATTGGAGAAAACTACTTTCGAATAGTGTTTTCAAGTTTTTGAAATTGGAGACGATAATCTGTTCTCAGTAGTAATAACCCAAGGACATTATTAATTGTTCGAAAAAAAATTATAATAGGTTTCGAAAGCATGTCAACAAACAAACAACAAACTTGAGAAAGTTGATATACAATTTTTGAGCATTTATCAATGTTCGAGGGTTATTCGGATATAAAATTTTTTGCTTATCATAGAAATCAGTATTTTTTAATTCATTTCGTTTAATAATTTCATTGATCTTCACATTAGTATTACAACCAAATCATGACATTTTGAAATTATGAAATATTTGAAACGTCAGAATAGAAATAAATCAAAATGTATCCATAGCAACGTAATAGAGGGAAAACAGCCCATGGAATCTGTTCTCAGTATAATATGATTGGTTGTGTTCAATCAGATGACCGCAAAACAACTAATTTCATTGGATTTCTACTTGAGCAAAAATATTTCAATGGAATTGTTTTAGCCAAAATATTTTATGGCAGAATATCGAATAGAGAATGTTATTTATGTTATTTCCGAACTTGTCCGTTCATGTCACTCAAAAACCCCAAGAACGGGCGCTATTATTTTCCAATCTGTTTGCAATTTTATACTTGATTATTACCGAATTGCATAGAGGGACTCTATTTTCACGTATTCAAATTCTACTGAGTTTAAACTTAGCATGTAAGCTCGCATCGTAAATAATCAGTCATTATCATGACTATTACGCATAAACTGTATCAACGGTATAAACGATTCCTGACAAATATAAAACAGATTTCTGAATATTTCATTACAATAAATTACCCAGAAACCTTTCTTTATATATTTTGGATCATAATGCAGTAATGTTTCTGAATCAAAATTTCAACAAAATAAATAACTCCACTGCATTATCAGACGTTTCGTGTCATTATGCATCACCAATAACGTAGTTCCCTCCGAAAATTCTTGTAATCATCAATAAGCACTGTTTTTACTGTTTTACATTGTTAATTGTTGAATATATATGCTCTCAAGAGTGACAGTCATGATGATTATTGGGTACTTCCATCTACAGGTATCAAAGAAATTATATTGATATTTATGTGACTAAGGCCCACTCTTATAGGTTCCAGTTAACCTCTGGTTGAGTTAACTAGTGGTTAGAATGTGCCTTCGGCCGATCATAAAACGAGCATCATTTCTATTCTAACCAATAGTTAACTCAACCAGAGATCAACTGGAACCTATAAAAGTGGTCCTAAGTGGGAATGAATAATAGTTTTGAGAGAACCTTCCTGAAGCTAGATTAAGAAATAGTTTTCTGCCTATTACGTTTTCAGTTTTCAGTCTATTACGTCCAAAAATCATTTTTATAGACAACCTGTGTCTTATAAAGAATAACATAAAACTGATATGCATATATTCAACTATAACCCTTGCTATTTTGGTTGAACCTTCCAAATGTAAGGTTTTGAATTTATTTTAGAATTCGAATTTTTTTTGAGTTTCTAAATTCACTAATTGTTGAAATTAGAAATTGGATGCTCTCTGGTTCCTAAACATGTTTTAATTTGACAATCTGATTATACTGAATTCAGAGAAGAAAAATTTTATACATGGTACTCACGTATTAAGTAACATAACGGTACATAACTATTATAGAAACTATTCTAGAGTAGATATATTTTGTTCGATAGCTGATCACTATCTCATCACCAAAATAGCATTTTATATAGAGGTTGATGAATTATAACAACAAACCAGATACCAGATAATAATCAATCATATTTTGACATGATTATTCCAATTTGATTCAAATTAATGTGTTAGTACCGGAACTTCGCGATATATAAATTTTTATATTTGTATGTACCGGAACTTCAAGATATATAAATATTTCATAATCTGCTAATGTTTATGAGAAGGAATTTGTTATTTATAAACCATATGTGGATGTATACCATATTCTCATGAAGAAAAAACAATGTACTCACAGACTGATAAAATAAAATCATATGTCCCGGAACTCAACGGTATATAGCCATTTCCAAAAAAAATAATTTTTTTCGAAAGTATATAGATTTTTCGATTACTGAAGCTAATGTATACCCGATTCTAACACTGTATATATAGGTTGAAAAATGTCCCGGAACTGATCGTTATATATATATATATATATATATATATATATATATATATATAATGTTGAGACAGTTTCTCGGGTTTCTATCCACGTTCTGTGTTATTCGTCTACAAAAGGTCCGATTCCACGATGTTTCGGCAAATTCGCATTTACCATCTTCAGGGGATGTCTAGAAATTCGATAGTTTCGAAACCGACTGATGTTTTCGTGTTGTGCTCCTCAATTTGTAATGAAGAGCACAACACATTATCATGGATTTTAATGACATTTTAGATTTGCTATCGGCGACAATATTCCCAATAAATCCTTTTAATTATTTATTCATTGCGGCAAGATTAAGTTTGAGACATAGAATTGAAATTATACATTTTTTGGGGGAAATTTACAGAGAAGTTTACAGAATATTTAATGAAATACATGCAGATCGTCGTCGTATTATCTGCGATACTGTGAATAAAATAAAAAAGTATTCATTGAAACTGGTGCAGTATCAAAACGGATTTCAAAATGATCAAGAAACAGGAATGATCGAATCGTTTTAGATCATTTCATAAACATTTCAAATACCAATTTGAGGAATGCCAGTTTAATTTTGAATGTGTCTCGAGAAACTATTCGGCGATGTCTGAAGGCAAACAAGATTAAACCTTTCAAACCAAAATTTCTACCCACTTTGCAAGAAAGCGACGAGGCAAACCATTTATGGGCCCAAGGGGAATATTTGAACATTACAAATTTACTACAAAAAGTGTTGTTTAGCGACGAAGGCACTTTCACTACCAATGGGCCAGCAGACAATCTCCATGGGGTAATGAACAGTGAAAGCCAGTATTCTCAAAAAATCAACTTTTTGTGTAGGATACCGAACGGCCGAATTATTGGCTCTTCTTCTTTGAGAAAAACGTGAGCGCGCTGATTTTTTTTGAATTATTAAATACCTATTTTTGGGATGCCATACATCAGCTTCCAATCAATGAATGAATTGGATGTATGTGTCCTTAGTTAGATGGTTATTCGATTCATTATGCTAGAGTTGTGATGCAAAGGCTGAACGAACATTTTTCAAACTGGTGGATAGGCCGCAGTAGTCCTTTGATACAGTTGCCATCTCCTGATCTCACGAACTTAAGACTTTTTCCTCACGGGACTTCTCACACTAAAGGTTCACAAAATCCGGCCAAGAAACAGAAACGAACTTTGTGCAAGAGTTCGACAGGCATGTGCAGAAATTAACCCTCAACAACTAAGAAATGATGTTAGAAACATTCGTAAACTAGATGGTAGATTAGTCGAGGAAACAAGGATTAAAATTTATTTATTTAAAATATTCTGATAAATGGTCTTAACAGTTACAGTTGTACATTTTTTATTCAGGTTCATTAACTGATTTCGTTTGGAAAATAACATAATTTTCAAGCTACCTATTTATACGTCTCCTATAATAATAATAATAAAATTCTTTAATTCCAGTAAAATCATTGTAACATGATATTGGAGGAGTCAATATAAAATAGTCGACATTGTACATACAGTGCTTTTCTTTAATGTTCCCCCCTCCTTTTATTTTTTGAACGGGTCACCTCAAAAAATTGGAACTTGGGATAATGAAATTGATGCATGAATATTATATTTTGGAGTACAATTGACAGATGAAACTTTCAATCAATCAATCAGATGAAACTTTCAAGATGGCGACTGGGCGCCACCTGGGAAAAAAAAAATTGAAAGGGGGTCTTGTGACACATCCTGTTGAAGCTCCTGACGAATACTTCACAACCTTAGAATATAAAGTCAATATCTTCACCTACTACAAAATGACGGAACATTTAATAATTGCCTGAATACATCGACGTTTAACTTCATAATTTGAGGAAAGAAGCCGAGTTCAGTTCAGAAGATGCTCGAAATGGTTGCCTTGAACTGCTTGACAGAAGAACAGCCTATCCGATATTTCACGCCGAACATTTTCGAACACAGTAACGTCGATATTTCTACAAATATTTATTATTCTCTGCCGTATATCCAATATTGAAGCAGGTTCAGTTTCGTACACCTTTTGCTTCAAATAGCCTCATAAAAAAAGTCTACAGCTGTCAAATCTGGCGAGCGGGCTGGCCATTCCGAAGGACCTCGACGGCCAATCCAACGACCGGGGAAAGTATTATCCAAATAGTTTCTTACTTGTCCGTAGTAATGTGGTGGTGCTCCATCTTGTTGGAATACAATATCCATATCGAATTCATTAGGATTCGCTTCGACGATTTCGGTGATTAGAGGGTCAACAGTATTTTCCAGCATATTCAAATACAGTTCCTCTGTTGAATATTGTTCAATGAATAGAGGTCCTACAATATGGTTTCCCAATATTCTTGCCGGGCGTTAATTTTTTCTGGATATTGAGTATGAGTTTCCCGGAAAATGTGAGGGTTGGTGTCACTCCAATAACGGCAATTTTGTTTGTGAACCCTGCCGTTGAGATAAAATGTAGAGTCGTCACTGAAACAAATATTGTGGAGATAGGTAGGGTGCCTTGCAATGGTTGCCGTCATAATTTCGCAGAATTCTGTTCTTCGATCAGGGTCATCTTCAGTTAACTGGTGTACCATTTTGATTTTGTATGGATGATACTTATTGCTCTTCAAAAGTCTCCGCACAGTAGAAGGACACACCTCACGAACATTCGCGACGGAGGCAGTAGACTGTTGAGGATTTACTATCATCTCACCAATTATTTGAAATTGCTGTTCTTCCGGAATGGACGGATGACCTGGGGGCTTTTTGTTCTGTACACTACCGGTAGTTGGGAATTTGGTTACAAGTTCCCTTAAATATTTTCTACAGATAGGACGATTCGGGAAACGATCATTAAAAATTCTTTCGGTTTCGTGAAAGTTACGCGTCGCACCGTAAATAAAAATTGCTTCGAATTTTTCTTCCAATGGACGAGAATTGACCATTTTAGAGATAGTTCACGTGGTACCTATTTACTAGTAAAACCGAAAACTAAATGAGAATATTTTAACTGAACAATGATGTTCGTTGTCGTACTGACATTTCTTGTCAGTTTTTTGTTTAAACAAAAAATAACCTATCAAACCTTATCGGGTTGTTGGGATTGCCATATGGCAGAGAAAAACAAATATTTCTAGATGTATCGATATCAATGTGTTTGTATTCAGGTAATTATTGAATGTTCCGCCATTTTATAGTAGGTGAAGATATTGACTTTATATTCTAGGGTTGTGAAGTATTCGTCAGGAGCTTCAGAATGATGTCTCACAAGACCCCCCTTTCAATTTAATTTTTTTTCCCAAGTGGCGCCCAGTCGCCATCTTGAAAGTTTCATCTGTCAATTTTACTCCAAAATATAGTATTCATGCATCAATTTCATTATCCCAAGTTTCAATTTTTTGAGTTGACCTGTTCAAAAAATAAAAGAGGGGGGGACATTAAAGAAAAGCACCGTATATACGAAACAAATGTAAACGTTCCCTGCCCATAATAGAATCAAACATTTCCGCCCTGGAGTCCCGCGGTTTTACGTATTCTTTTTCCATGAACCACATGCGGTACATTGGACTCTACAAAACTGTCTGTTAGGTCTGCAATCAGGCATATTGTATTGGCTGCTTCAATGAAACTCACTGATTTATATTATATAATGACATTACTTCTGTTTGAAGGTTGTAGACGATGTGGTAACTTGATTACTATCGTTCCGGACGTCCATCGTCTTAATGGATTTAAAAGGTTTTCACGACGTTTCGAATGCTTGTATCTGCAATCGTCTTCAGGTGAACACTGACAAGTTTAGGTGCTACTTACCAATTTATATGACTGTCGGTGCAATGATGCGTGTAATTACGCCATGTGCAGTGGTGCGTGTAATTTCGCGCGGTGTGGTGGTGCGTGAAGTTTAGCGCCTCTGCAGCCCGCCAGAAAGAGCAATCAGTGGTTTCCATACGTTCTTGATCTCAACGCTTGGTTGACTAAAGGCGTTATTGGCTTCGATGTAGGCGGCCTCTTTGAACTTTCGTTTGAACCAATGCTCCCCTCTATGTAGAACACTTGCGTCGTCCCATAGAACTCCATGGTGCTCAGTCCAGGCGTGGTCAGCGATTCCCGATTTTGATGTTTCTCCACGTTGAGTCCATTTCTTGTGCTCATCCAATCTTACCGATAACGGTCTCTTTGTCTCTCCAATGTAGGAATCTCCAAATCCACATGGAACTTCATAATTGCAATTCTTACTGATTTCATTTTTGTTGTCAGGTTTGGTCTTGGTCAGAAAACTCCGTATGCCGGATTGGAAGCAGCTCTTGATGTTGAACTTGTTTCCGATCCTTCTGATCTTCTCGGAGACACCTTTGATGTACGGAAGGCAGATCACTGTGCTTTGTTGTTGCTCTTCAGATGTCTTCGTTCTCCGGAGATATTTCAATACTTCTTCTAGGTGTTTCTTGGGATATCCATTTCGGCGGAGGTCCTCTCTGATGTGGTTTAACTCGGCATCTAGTGACTCCACGTCGTTGCATATGTGCGTCGCTCTCTCTACCAATGTTCTCACGATCCCTCTCTTCGTCAAACTCGGATGGTTGGTAACTGAGGTACTGCCCCGTATGTCTTCTTTCTGTAGACGGAGGTGCGGATTTCATTGCCTATTCTCTCAACGTTCACATCGAGGAAGGGTAAGGCACTGTTGGTTTCCATTTCCATCGTGAATTTGATCGAATCCCTGATTCTGTTAATTCTTGAGAAGAAATCCTGGAGATGTTTGTCTCCGTGATTCCATATAATGAAGGTGTCATCCACGTACCTCAACCACAGCTTTGGTTTGTATTCTGCCTCCCGTATAGCCAATTCCTCGAACCACTCCATGTATATGTTGGCGATGATTGGAGAAAGGGAAGATCCCATCGGGAGTCCGTCGACTTGAGAGAAGAATCGGTCCTTTTCCTGGAAATATGAGTTCTGTATACAGCACTGCAGTAATTCCAATATTGCGTGGGTAGGAAGGTCAGTCCTCTTGTGCAGCTGGTCATCCTCTTCGAGTTTCCTTTTGATGATACTGAGAGATTCCTCTATAGGGACATTGGTGTGAAGTATTCAGTATTCACCTGAAGACGATTGCAGATACAAGCATTCGAAATGTCGTGAACACCTTTTAAATCTATTAAGACGATGGACGTCCGGAACGATAGTAATCGACATTACTTCTGTTACTAGAATATAAATTTCGTTATTTTATAATAAATAACTGAATAAGATAGGGATTAATAACAATTCTATTTATGTATATGTGTCTTGATTCCTCAGAGTCCAGTGAGCCATATATGGTTCATAAAAAGGAGCCATACTTCGTGCATGACCTCAATAATTATTATCTACAAAGTCCCAATGCAAATGATGTTGACTGCTCCACGAGTAAAATCAGTTTGAATTCGAGTGCGATATGACCCATATGCGGGCACAGGACTTGTGGTTACTGTAGGTCGTGAGCCATATATGGGTCATTGGACAGCGAACGTGTTAAAATATCTTACATCACAGAAACACAGTTTTAAAATTATATTAAAATCAAGTTCACAGTGAATTCATGCACAATTATTAATCCTGTTGAAATTCGATCACTTTATAGTAAAATTTATTCACTAGCTGTTTTCTCAATTTATTTTTGAATTTGTTATAGTTGGTTTCAATTGCAATTTACTTGGGAAATTTATTGTAATGTTGAATTGCTGCGTATAAAGGGGCACTTTGTTCTGTGATATGGTATCTGCAGCAGGTTGCCATGTCTGGTATTGTAGCAGTGGTTATCACTGTTCGTCGAAGAAATTCAAAGTTTTGTTTTTATCGATAGAATTGATCTCATGATATATACAGGGTGTTAGTGAATAAGTGCGACAAACTTCAGGGGGTGATTCTGCATGAAAAAAATAATGACAGTTTGCTATATAACTTTTGTCCGCAAATGCTTCGTTTTCCGAGATACGGGGTGTTAAAGTTTTTTTAAAAAACTGACTTTATTTATTGCTCTGAAACCGGTCGAGATATGCAAATAAATTTGTGAGTTTTAAGAGGTAGTTATTGCGCATATTTTTTACATGCAATTAAGAATTTTATGTTCGTTATTCGCGCGCATACAGGTAATGATCTCAATGGTTTTGAAGAAAAAAATGGTACGCCTCTGAAATATTTCAAAGTAAGAATCATTTTTGAAATCCTCGTTCAATTTGTGACAAAAAATCTTGTTTGCCCTTTTTTTTTATAGGGCACCGTTTGTATGCAAAAAATTAAACATCTTAACGCGTCTTTTTCATTTCCCTAATACATTATCAAGAACTATCTAATACAATAACGTTAAACCAGAACAATAACAGAACATAACACTAATAAATACATAGCTACAACAAATGTTCAAAATGACCTCCCTCAGACGTGATACAAGATTCAACTCTTCGCCTCATTGATTGTCGAATTCGCGCAAATATTCCTGGTGTATTTCTTATTGTCTCCCAGCCGGCTGGCTATAATTCGATTCCTCAGGTCTTCAACATTTTCGACATAAGTGGAATAAACTAATGACTCAAGAAAACCCCAAATGCAAAAATATAGAGGATTTAAATCCGGAGATCGAGCAGGCCAATTTTCCGTACCTCCCCTATCTATCCAACGATTTGGGTATACTGTATCTAAGTGATTACGTACAATAATGCTGAAATGGACTGGTGCACCATCATGCATGAACCAGAAGTGTTGTATCAGCTGTAAAGGAATTTCTTCAAGAAGACCAGGTAACTCTTCCTGTAGGAAATTAAGGTAAGAGTCGCCTGTTGGTCGTTGTGGGAGGAAATATGGACCGATTAAATGATCATCAAGTACCACAAGCCATACATTTACTGAAAACTAATGCTGAAAATGAGTTTCAAAGATTCCATGTGGATTTCCTCAGCCCAGAGGTGATTGTCATGGAAATTTCGTATACACTGTCTTCCAAAATTAGCCTCGTCAGTAAATAAAAAGCCTTTTGAAAAATTAGGAATTTGAGCGATTTGATGAAGAATCCAATGGCAAAAAACTAGACGCGGAAAAAAGTCTCTAGGTAGTAGAGCTTGCACACGTTGAATATGAAACGGATACAATTGCTCTTCTTTGATAATTTTAAATACAGTGAAGTTACTTATATTCAGTATGTTGGCAATTTTTCGAGTACTTGTTTCAGGTGACTCCGCAATTAACTCGAGAACTGCTTCTTCTAGTTGCACAGTTCGTACTTCTCGAGGACGCCCGCAGTCAGCCGTTTGTTTCTTAAATGTACCATTTTCGCGCAAACGTTGGTGAAGACGAGCAAATATAGTGTGATGGGGTACCCTACGTCCTGGATACAACTCAGCATACCATCGTCGAGCTTGCCGACCATTTCCATTACTTCGACCATAGACAAAATGCATGTCTGACAATTTGTAAAATTTTCCATTCTTTTCGAAAAAAGAAAAATTTATTACTTATTATCATTAATATTATACCAAACTAAAAGCTTAAAAATGAAGAAACGCTAATTTGACATTTCGTTGGAATATCCGTATTTAACAGAATGTTGACAGTAGCCTACTACCATCGCTACTAGATATTAAAGTAAGGACAAATAGGTGTTAAGATGTTTTATTTTTTTGCATAAAAACGACGCCCCATACGAAAAAAAAAGCAGGAGAGATTTTTTGTTACAAATTGAACGTGAAATTCAAAAATGATTTTTAATTTTGAAATATCTCAGTGACGTAACATTTTTTTCTATAAAAAAATTAAGATCATTACCCTTATGCGCGCCAATGATGAACATAAAATTCTCAATTGCATGTCAAAAAATGCGCAATAACTACTTCTTGAAACTCACCAAATTTCATCTGCATATCTCGACCGATTTCAGAGCAATAAATAAATAGTCAGTTTTCAAGAAAAACTTTAACAACCCGTACAAAAGTTATATAGCAAACTGTCATTGTTTTTTCATGCAGAATAACCCCCTGAAGTTTGTCGCACTCATTAACTAACACCCTGTATATACATGGAATAGTGAGAGGATTGTTTCCAATAAAATATGATTTGCAGGAGTCTATACGCTTCATTCCGATTATTAAACGTACTACTCTATTCTGTGATACCAGCAATGTTTGCCCCAAACTACTATGTTATAGGTTATAGGTGAGGTGGGGATATATGTGGGCATGATATATGTTCATTAGCTGATGCTTATCAAATATATTTTTCATCTGTAGGATGACGTAAAATCCACTATTTACCTTTTTGCTAATATGGTCAATGCAATTTTTGAATGATAGATTCGAGTCCTAAGAATTTTGTTATTTTTGACCTTATTAATTTAGCATTATAAATATTGTTTTTGGAGCTATGCTATTGCTTTTGATGGAGTACTGCATCAGGATGGTTTTTTGTGATTGACTATCAATCTGTTAGCAGAACGCCAGTTACTGAATACGTTATATATTTCGCTTACTTTATTTCACTTTGAAATGCTACAGATACATCATGGGGATATAGCACTAATCAATCAGTATCCATATATTCAGGTAGATTATTGATAAAGATTAAGAATATCAGTGGACTCAGTATGGATCAGTGTGGGACACCTAAGTCTACGTTATCTATTTCACGATAGCTTCACGATAATTTTCCTATGGCTCAAGAATGACATGAACCGCCTCAATATATTTCCACGAATTCCCAGTGAGTATAATTTAGTTCATGTGTAATCCAGGACTAGACAATCGAAGGCTTTTGTGAGGTCGAAAATAGTGCACCTACGAGCATTTTTCGATCAATATATTTGCAAATGGCTGTTTCCATCGATCTACCAGGGTGAAAGCCGTTTTACGAATCCTTGACAATCCTATAATTGCCAATTCCGGTTTATCCATTAGGCAATGTAGGCAATTGCCTGTAGGTCAAGCGCCGCATAGAATCCCAGCTGTCCGTGAGAAAAAATAAGTCAAATTAGTTTCAATTCGATGTTTTCGTTTTCATTTTAAAAAGGTTTCAGATTTATTCTTTCAAGGACAAACAATTTTACAGAAACAATTTTACAATAATTACTTCTTATGAGCATATAAAATACATAGTTATTTCTCTTAACTGTCCTGTCGCTACCTCGGCAATGTTTATATATAATTTCAGAACGCATTCCAAATCAACTCCACGCACTTTCATTAAGGTGTATCTGTCGCACTAGCCTGCAAAATTTAAATTTTCTTACGTTTTTCCAAATTGCAACTCGATATTTCATTGTATATTGATCGAAATGAAATAGTCATATTATATCTACTGAATAACGATCATTATAATTGTAAACAAAGTTTTATAAATTATATTTGATACAAAACTTTACTTTTTCTAAAAATAGTCATATTTCCCGTCAAATATAACTCTATGATTTGCATGGTTATTATTCAGTAGATATATTGTGACTACTTGCGCCAATCTCATTTCGATCAGTAGAGGGTGTTTCATAATTGAATGCTGATCCTAAAGGGCGATAATCCTTGAATGATTTTGAGAAAAATTCTTCATATGAACATAGGTCCGCAACCGCTTTATTTCTGAGATACAGGATGTTGAAATTTAACAAAAAAATCAGGTCTTCCCCAATATCTCTAAAACCGATCTGGATTTTTTTTTCAATTTTGGTACATGCAAAGTACGCATAAAAATACATTTTTTCCATTATAAAGAATTTCTTAATTTTCATCAGTGGTGTCCCTGTTAACATGCCCTGTCATATTTTTGATCAAAATAATATATGCCACTGTTTTTTTTCCAAATAAATATTATTTTTGTAATTTTCCTCTATCTTCTCATGAAAATGGTCTCCTGCCTTTTTTTCGTCCGGCGGACGGTTTTCGATTTAGAAAATAAAATACATTAATTTGCTTGTCCCTATTCGATTTTTTCTCTTAGTCTTAATTTCACAATTGTGGTAACCAAAGAATCTAGGCAAAATTTTTATGATTTTATGGTAACTGATATTTAGTTTTTGTAATGAATACGCATATGAATACATTTTTTATTTTTTAAAACATTACTATTATGAACAAAAAATCCAAAATCAAAGTAATTCTTCAAAATGTCCGCCTCCTGCAAGTATGCACGCTTCAGCCCTCCTTGTCATTGACTCGCGTACTCTTTGGAAAATTCCTGGAGTATTCCTTATTGCTTTACAGGAAACTATTACGCGGTTTCGCAATTCTTCCTCAGTTAGAATTGGTTGACTGTACACCAGAGTCTTGAGATGTCCCCAAAGAAAATAATCAAGACTGTTTGAGTCTGGGGATCTAGCTGACCATGACTCTGTTCCCCCACGACCTATCCAGCGATTATGAAAGTTTTGGTTCAAATTCGCGTGCCAGAGCACTAAAATGAACAGGTGCACCATCGTGCATAAACCACATGTGATTTCGCATTGAAATAGGAACATCTTCCAACAGAATTGGCAAATTATCTTCAAGAAATCGGCGATAATTAATCTGCGTGGTAATAAAAAGGTCCAATTAGGCAATCTCCAATAATCCCAGACATTCAATGAGAACTGCTGCTGGTGATGAGATTCCACGATTACATGCGGATTTTCCTCGGCCCAAAAATGATTATTATGAAAATTTCTGATCCTGTTTTTAGTAAAACTAGCTTCGTCCGTGAATAAAATTTCCCTGTCAAATAAAGGATTTTTTGTAAATTTTTGGAGAAACAATTGGCAGAAATTCCCTCGTAATGGAAAGTCTCGAGGAAGTAGAGCCTGAACCCGTTGAATGTGATAGGGATATAATAGATAATCATGAAGAATCCTCCATACTAGAATATGGGCGATATTCAAATTATTGGCAACTTGCCTCGTACTTATTCCAGGATTTTCGTCAACTGAATTTAAAACAGCTACCTCAATTGCTGGAGTTCTTGCAGTCCTATGAGTTCCTTTCGAGTGATTATTTGGCTCAAAACTTCCTGTTTCACATAACCCTCTGTGGGTGCTTGAAATCGTTCGAGCATCAGGAACCATTCTATTTGGGAAGCGCTCTTGATACAGTCGCCTGGCTTCATATGCGTTCCCGTCAGCAAGCCCATACAAGTAATGCATGTCTGCTAATTCGGTATTTGTAAAATGACTTTTTTTTTAATAAACAAATTTTTATAACGTAAATAATATCACGTATCTAGCTGAAGAAGTGTCAAAATTGTTTATGTTGAAAACAACGAAATGTGTTCTTAGCATACTAGATGTTTCTAGCCCACAAGATAATCCTACTACTCTTCAACTGCTGATTTCGCATAGGGACAAGCAAATGAATGCATTTTATTTTCTAACTCAAAAACCGCCCGCCGGACGAAAAAAAGGCAAAAATAATATTTATTTGGAAAAAAGACAGTGGCGTATAATTATTTTGATAAAAAATATGACAGGGCATGTTAACACTGATGAAAATTAAGAAATTCCTTATCATGGAAAAAAATTTATGCCTACTTTGCATGTACCAAAATTGAAAAAAAAAGCCAAAGCGGTTTTAGAGATATTTGGGAAAAACTGATTTTTTTGTTAAATTTCAACAACCAGTATCTCAGAAATAAAGCGGTTGCGGACCTATGTTCATATGAAGCATTTTTCTTAAAATCACGCAAGGATTATCGTCCTTTAGGATCAGCATTCAATTATGTACACAACGAAATATCATTACTGTTTATTTCGCATGGAAAAGAATACTGAGGGATTTCCCGATTCGCTCTTATACGTTGAATCATAGACAATGTATTTCATTTTGTTCAGTCATTGCGTTTTGACCGTGAATTGTGTTTCGAAAGTTTTACAGTATTTCGAATTTACAAAAAAATTTAAACTGTCTTCGATCATCAATGGCTCAAAAACGTTTGAATTCACTTGCAATAATGACCGTTAAATATGATATCTTGGTGAAAATCGACTTTCAAGATATATTGAAAGAATTCACATAAAAAAAACTGGGAAAAGTTAATGTTTTGTTTTGAAAACACGATTGAATATTTAAATCGTTCACAATGCGGTTTTCTGACTGATGGATGATAATGATTTACAGTTAAATCAAGAAATAAATCATTGTTACCATTTTATTATAACCACCATTCGCAAGTATTGCATAAAATTACATTACGTTACCAATAAATATTTTTGTTTTAATAAATGCCATACATTCATTAAAATTTGGTGTAAGTTTTGGTTTAAATACTATCTACCTGCCCAAGAGGAAAGGGGCCCCGAGACTTGCAGTGCCTAGGGGCCTCTATATGGCATAATCCGGCCCTGTACATTTGTCAAGGTAAGATATTAACCTTTTGTACATGGCTCTTTCGATTATCTTGCTGATTACACTAGGTACAGTTATTTGCCTATAATTGTCCCTTGTTAAGTGAGATTGCAATTTTTCTATTTTCTTTTTTTAACATCCCTGAAAACTATTTGGTGACATTGCCTTGAGGTTAGTTCCAAGTTTATATTCAACTCTAGGCCGTAGTGATCGGCTAAATTCAAGTCATGGATATTTTCAACATAGTTATTTTTGGGTTAGTTCGTAAAAAAGTTGTAAAATTTTGTGCTTGTCACTCTCTCGTGGATATTTTTGAATACCCTCGTGGGATCAGTGTTTTTTTACAAGCTTTTATTCAACTTGCTTCGTTTGTAGGTCATTCTATCATTCATTCTTTCCGGTTCAAAATTTGTAATCCATTTTTGGAGCAATTGCTGACATCCGATTGAGCTGAAATTTGGCAGGTGTTCATAATTCCGGTGACAATGCATTGTGAATTTTTTTCTTAAAAAAAAAATCAAAATGGTGGCTCCAAGATGGCGGACGAGTTTTGTGATTATGGTACGATTCGATTCAAAATTGATATGGGGGGGTTTCGGGGACGAAGATTAATAATTATTGTCAAAATTCAAAAAATCAAGATGGGTACTCCAAGATGGCGGACAAGTTTTATGACTATAATGAATAATATATAATATAATAATATAATTTATTAACTTCAGGTACAATATATAAACATAGGCAGAAGTAGTGAATAAGTTAATAAACGAGAGAAGTCACATAAACTGCTTCCAGTTTTTGTGTGACTGTGAAAATTACAAACAGGAAGTAAAAATGTATCATGTAGTAAAATAATAAAATACAATATTAATATTTAACAGTAGGTGTTTGCGAAACATAGATATACAATTTTATACACTTACATTAATATAAACATATATATGAACTGTTTGTTCTTCAAAATAAAATTACATTTACGATATAATAAAATGACAAATTTTTGGGAAGGTTGTTATGTCATAGGGGATATTTATATAAAAAACGGAAAAATGTTTCTGTTGGGATGATTAGGAATATAATAAATTATGTATCTCTGTACGAGGCAAGCTAGTGATGTAGTCATTTAATCTTCTTTTGATTTCATTTTGATGTTTTGAAATTTTTATTTGATTTGGTAGGGTATTGAATAGTTTAAGGCTCAGGTAGCTGTGGCTTTTTTGCCCTACAGCTTTATTCATGTAAGGTATTTTGAAATGATTTTCGAGTGTTGTATTCGTGTTCTATTCTAGGATGTTTGTGTTTTGATTTGAAACATTTGATATTAGTATGTAAGAAGAAGAGCTGTACGGGATCAAATATATTCGTTTCGAGATAGAGAGCAAAGAGCAAAGAGACAATAGAATGCTCAAAAGATGCCCACAATGCCAAAATAAGATCAAAACTTGCTGAATGTCCTAACGGATCCCAATCATTTTGGTCTTTCGCCAAAGCTGTGGGAAGAAACTTCACTTCCAGCTCATTTCCTCCTCTAACCAAAGAAGATGGAACACTAGCAACGACTGCCCAGGAAAAAGCCAATATCTTTGCTCACCTATTTGCTGGAAATTCCACTCTGGATTCATCGGGAAAACAACCCCCGAACATTACACCTATTGACAGTTACATGCCCGAGATCACCTTTCGCCAACGTACTATCAGAAAGATTTTGCTGGGTCTCAACACCAACAAAGCCTGTGGATCTGACGGAATCCCGCCGATTGTTCTCAAGAAATGTGGCCCCGAACTAACACCTGTTCTTTGCAAGTTGTTCAACCACTCTTACAATTTGGGGGTATTTCCGTCCAATTGGAAAATTGCAAGAGTACAGCCAGTCCCTAAAAAAGGCCCTACCTAGCAACTACAGACCTATCGCACTGCTATCTATTATTTCAAAGGTCATGGAAAAAGCCATCAACATCGAGCTCATGAAATATCTGGAAGACTCAGGAATTGTCAACGATAGGCAATATGGCTTCCGCCATCAGAGATCAACTGGTGACCTGCTCGCTTACGTCTCACATATATAGCAGCTATCTATTGAAAAGTATGGAGAAACTTTAGCTGTGGCATAAGATATCTCCAAAACGTTCGATCGAGTTTGGTACCAGGGACTCCTCGCCAAGCTTCCGTCTTATGGCTTGCCCCCTCAGATGTGTTCTCTGCTTGCTAGTTTTCTCTCAAACAGGTCTCTCCATGTAGTGGTCGATGGAGTTTCATCTGACACTCTACTCATAAATGCTGGTGTTCCGCAAGGATCTATTCTCGCACCAACACTATTTCTACTTCACATCAACGACCTGTTGAAAGCAACTTCATGTCCAGTACACAGCTTTGCCGATGATAGTACCCTCCATACCGCTTTCTCTTCCTGGGCCCCTATATCAGCCCGTGAAACCAGAAATGAACGAGGAAGAAATGTTAATAATATAAATATGGACTTAGCAACAATTCCCGAGTGGG
The DNA here is from genome assembly GCA_018342105.1 of Gonioctena quinquepunctata. NCBI lineage: Eukaryota > Metazoa > Arthropoda > Insecta > Coleoptera > Chrysomelidae > Gonioctena > Gonioctena quinquepunctata. Next base: position 53,083 of record JAFIRS010003746.1, on the reverse strand, counting down.
GATCTAATAACTTGGTAGAATTCAATGCAAACAAAACACAAGCATGTCTTTTCTCTAGAAAAGCCGATCTCACTGTGCCTAACATAACTTTGTCAGGAGTAACCATACCACTGAAGTCATCCATATCGATGCTTGGTATTACTATCAGCAATAGCCTTTCCTGGGAAAATCACGTGAGGTCCATTGCCAAAAGTGCATCCCAAAAACTTGGTTTTTTGTTTCGTGCCAAGAGCTGTTTCACCCCCACTCAGCTGCTTATGATCTATAAGGCACAGATCAGACCTGTCCTGGAATACTGTTCCCATATTTGGAGCGCGGCACCTAAACATATCCTGTGGCTATTGGATTCTGTCCAAAAAAGGGCAATTCGTCTCGTCGGTGATGCCTCGCTTACAAACTCGCTCACTTGTCTGGAACACCGTAGAAAAGTTGGCGATTTGTCTCTATTTTATAGATATTTTCATGGGCGATGCTCTTCTGAAATATCAACAATCGTTCCTGCTTTGGCAGTCTCTTCGAGACTAACCCGTCAAGTTCAGTCATCACACCCCTTCGTGGTCACTTTGGAGACCTGCAGAATATCACTTTCCAAAGACTCGTTCATCCAACGAACAGCGAGGCTTTGGAACTCATTGCCTAGGGAGGTGTTCCCCGAGGCATACAACCTCCAGAAATTTAAGAAGAACACCAACTCCTACCTTCTTTCCCTTGGTTCCCACGATGTTCTCTGAACATTACAGGATATCCCTCTTCGTGGGAACCAGAACATAAAAAAAAAAAAGTAAAGCCTTGGTTTTTACCAAAAATCGCAGTCGCTGACGACTACGACCGGGTAGCCGCGACCAGATCGTCACGACCCTACTTGTTTTCCTCGGCCTTGCCAGTCGCCATTTGTATCTTCGTATATAACTTAATATAACTAGTTTTTCGGATCATACAGTAATGGGAACGTGGATATGTGATGCACCAATTGTTCATCATCTATTGAACCCATATCTTCCATTTCTACCTATAACTGACAAGTGCAAACTATTACTCACCTGTCATAACTAAAGACGTTTATTTACTCTGCAGTTGAAAAAATAAGTTAAAGACACTTGTCACAGCGCAAAACCATCTGTTTCACTGTCAAATTCGTTAAGAAATGGAATTGCATCTGTTCCCGGAGTGGTCAAGCAACCGGTGACTAAACGAACGGCGACCGGTAGTTATTGGTAACGACTCGGCAGCAGCTAGGAAAACAGAAGCATTTAAAATGCTTTGGAGATGTCGCAACGACCTGGTCGCTGCTACTCGTAGCCGTCAGCGACTACGAATTTTGGAGGAAAACAAGGCTTAAGGTAAGCACCTAACGATTGCAAACAGACGGAGACAGCTGAACGCGCTATCGCCACAGATTATACAGTGCTTCTTACCAGAAGGTGAATGTTTGGGCAGGTATCCTGGGAAACCACATCGTTGGGCCTCTTTTTTTAAATACTAATTCAACTGGTGAGGTTTATCTGGAGCTGTTGCAAAACGCAATAGAACCGTTAATCCTTGAAATTTTGGAAGATAATCCAGATGAATTCGGCAATTTGGAAATAACATTCCAACAAGATGGTGCTCCTCCACACTATTACGGTGCAGTGAGACGGTATTTGGATGAGGAGTATCGTGGTAGATATATTGGACGACGAGGTTCAACGGAATGGCCAGCTCGATCACCGGACCTCAGACCTTTGGATTTTTTTCTGTGGGGGTACCTTAAATCGAAGGTTTGCGCCACTGAACCTGACAATATTGACGTTTCAAAAAACGTATTGTTGCAGAATGTGAGGCTGTCTCCGCAGACACATTTGCAAAAGTACGAGAAGAGTTTAAAAATAGGATATTTCACTGTCAGGAAGTAAATGAAGGTCACTTCGAGCAATTTCTTTAAGTAGAAACTGATTCTTAAATCTGTAATGAATATCATACTGAATGGAATTTATATTTTAATGTTTACTAATGAGCCATTAAAACTGCCATAAACACAAACAAAATTAGTATCACTGAATAGGTTTTTTCGATACCTTTTAAAAGAGGTGTCGCTTGCCGTAGGGTTCCATTTGAAATTATTGGTCACAATGGCCTTGTGACGTCATCTTTGACGATTTCGTCATCTATCATCACTAGTAGGGAAGTTTACAACCTTTTATATTCAGTTTCCAAATTTCACCTGTTTATGTATAATCATTCCAAAAATAAGAGGGGGGGAGTGGACTTTTGAGAAGCACTGTAGACACAGAAAGTAAGCCCCTTTCCTTTTCTTTGATGTTTGGTTTGCCGCTTCATTGATCTCGGACCTTTAACTCGAGATAGGCACAGTTGCCAATTGCCCTGAAACCACACCAAAAAACCCATTAGAAAGAGAAACTGCCCCGCACATACCCTTCAAATGTGAACCTCACCATAAAAATGAAAAAACATGTTCCATGATTGTAACATTTTCGATTGCCCACGTCCGAGAAGTATACGACCCCGAAATATGGCCCGATGATACGATGGTAAACAGATGCAGATTTCAGAAGACTACAAATTTTCAACAAGAAGCCTTGTAGCGGAACCAAACATAGGAGAATCTAAACAGGTTTTTCCAAATTCCAATCACTTTCTAAAAATAATTTTGGTTACAGACAATGGTCCACAACTCACTTCGAACGATTTCGAATGTTTTTGCAGTGATAATGGAATAACTCATGTAAAAGTAACACCATACCACCCTAAATCAAATGGTATTGCCGAGCGTGTGGTGCGAACTTTCAAAGAGAGAATGCGTGCTAGTGATCAGACATTGAACCAGTCGCAGAGACTTCAGCAATTCTTGTTTTCTTATAGAAATACAGTGAGGAGATCTACAAAAAGGACACCCAGTCAGCTGATGTTTGGCCGCCATCTCAGATCTCAATTTGATCTTTTGAAACCAGATGTGATGAAGAATATTGAGTTTGAGCAATTCGTCCAAAAACAACATCATGATTCTACTGCTGCGCCAGATCAAAATTTCATAAATGAAGAAGAAGTGTGGGTGAACAACCCCTTAAGTGAAGGCTCACTCCCTGGAAAAATTGTTAAATGTACTGGACCCTTATCATATCTCGTAGAACTTTATGGAATTTTGCGCCGTAAACACTGCGACCAAAAGCGTAAACGAAAATTTATGATAAATACCAACGAACCTTCCCACCAGGATATGTCAGATGAATTCGAAGATTACCAGGCTCCCCAACTTCATCAACCAGCGAGTTGCAACGAGAATGAAAGCTCATTGAATGAAGTGGAAGCAGAAGAAGGCGAGCTGAACAATGTAGACCATTCACTTTCCACAGAGTGTGTCATACCAAGGAGAAATCCTTCTCGAATCTGAAAGCCTCCCAGTCGTTTCTCGGAATAAATAAATAAAAATCCATTATTCTTCCTTCGTGGGGGAGGTATGTAATATAATCACCCTGTAGACAGAAAGAAGGAAATGTCAAGTTGTCAGTCAGTCGAGTTGGGGCAGTCTCGAGGAAATTGAGGCGCTAGCTGGCTGAATATTGTTAGAGACATTTATGCTTACATAGTTGCATTTTGTATTCTATATTGAATAGATTAGCTTTGCAAGAACCTACGTGTGTTGTGCTTCGAACACTTGGCCCCCTTATCATACTACAAATTCACCTTAATATACAATGCATAAATAATAAATTGAATATCATAGATGCATTCCTAGCAGAGCATAACCCCGATTTCCTCCTACTCTCTGAACACTGGCAAACAAATGAAAACATCAATAACATAAATGTCTGTGGCTACCAAGTAGCCACAAGTTTCTGTAGAAGTAATAAATGCCATGGAGTTGTTATATTCGCTAGGTCAAACTGTCTGAAGTTTTGCAAAGAAATAAAACAAGTTGAAAGTCTTCCTCTCGAATGCAGCGCAGTCTCAGTAAACAGTGAATGGAAATTTGGACACATTTTCAATAAATTCCTGCAGAATTCTCGATATCCTAAGCAATACCTACGAACAAATAGGTATTTGTGGAGATCTCAACATAAATTATCTGCAACCAAGCATATCCAAAAACATATTGTGTGATATTCTCGAGTCCCATAACCTCGAATCACTTGTAACGCAACCTACCCGCATTGCATATATAAAAGGAAAAATAAGTGCTTCAGCAATCGATTATATTATTACGAATTCAAAACATAACATAAAATTTCGAATAATTGACCCTTGTATTTCAGATCATTCTGCTCAATTAATCAAACTCCCTCCTCCCGTTTTTGAAAGTACCAAAAAAAGTGACGCTACTTACAGGAGAAAATTTACTGACTTCAATATCGAACAATTCAAACACTACCTGACCAAACTTGAAATAAAATGCTTAGACACCCCTAACCTAAATGAATCTTTCGAACTATTCTGGGAACATTTTTCATTTGCATTCGAAGCTTCCTTCTCAAAAGATTCGACAAAGTCAAAATCATCTCGAACTTCTGCCCCCTGGTATACCTATGACCCCAAATCCGAATCAAAAAATTTACAGAAATTGAATACCCTACGGAAAAAAAATCCAAATGATATCGATCTTCAAACTGAATACAAACATTCCAAAAAATCCTACAACCAACACGTAAGGAAGGCAAAACAATATTACTATACAAATCTTATAGAAAACTCTAACAACAAAAACAAAGCTATCTGGGACATAGTAAATTCACGCCTAAACAAGAAAAAAACACCAGAAAACATTGAAATCAACCACAGGGGGGAAAACATTTCAAATGAAAAAGATATAGCTAATATGCTTGGACACTTCTTCGTGTAGGTTGTAGGTGACCAACTTGAAACTCACTTTGAATAAAAATTATTTACAATTTGCACAAAATCCCGTTCCCATCTCACTAATTCATTTTTCTTTGAACCTCTCACTGCTACCGAGATAGAGGAAATAATACGAGACTTGAAAAACAAGAAATCTACCGGAAAATATGAAGTTCCCGTTTATCTCCCGAAAAAGTGTGCTCCAGACATCACCATACCTAGCATTCATTCTGAATAAATCTGTTGAATTAGGACAATTTCCAACCCGCCTAAAAATATCACTAGTATTACCTATTTATAAAAAACTTTTTAACAAAAAATTAAACCGACGAAATACGGAACTGAAAAGTAAAAAATAATATAAACCTTCTTAGTCTCAGTAACTAAGCTCCTAAACTAATGTTAGTAACTAATTTTGAGTCGGCGCCAAACAAACAAGCAAATGAATTAGGTAAGGCGGTGACATTCTGATAATTTTTTTGAAGTAATTTAATGATGTTCGTTGATTGTTTTTTTCGCGCCGACTCAAAATTAGTTACTTGCATTAGTTTAGGAGCTTAGTTACTGAGACTAGAAAGGTTTATTTTATTTTTTACTATTCAGTTCCGTGTTTCGTCGCTTTAATTTTTTGTTAAAAAGTTTTTATTTTTCAATTTTTTATTGCTAAAATATACTAATTACTACCTACTTGTTTTTCGATTACTTCCAAAATACTTACTTACCCACCTTACTTCAACTATTACCAGTTAAATAATATGATTATCTACTTTTACTATTTGTTGTAATATAAATTATTTTTGTTGTTCTGGTTAGTTCATTTCATTACTTTGTATATCATCCCATCCTCTCATAGAATATAATGGTTTTGACGGATGTGGAACAGAAATAATGTCAGTAGCGATCTGTCATTGTCAACTACGTATGTGTGTGCCAATGTTCATAAGTGAAAAATCAATTATCCCCTATTTTCTACCCGTAAGGGTATATAATTCCATTCGAAATCTAAATATGAGGTATACCCTATCTATTAAAAAAAGAATAATCCAAATCGAAGAACCCAGTACAAAGTTATGCCTGATAGAATCGGTTAACGGACCAGAATTCAGAGGGTGAGTGATCAATATCCTTCATTTTGCTACCCTTGGGGATTTCATCTTTTAAATTCGAATGGAACCACCTTCGAAGTACACCCTATCCACTGAAAAAAGAATTATCGGAATCGGACGCCTCAGTAAAAAGTTATGCGTGATCATACATAAAAAAAAATTATGAAAAAAAAATATACGGGTCGACTAGAAAACCTCCTCCTTTTTGGTTTCGTCGGTTAAAAAGGAGAGAGACTGTCACTCACGAATTACAGACCCATCGCGCTCTTGAGTATTCTGTCCAAAGTCCTGGAAAAAGGTATATCCAAAAGAATAAGTAGTTTCTTAGATAGGTTCAATATAGAATGAAAAACAACATGGATTCAGGAGAGGGCACTCCACTGAGACGGTGACAATTGATTTTATACAAATAATAAATGAAAAATTAAAAAAACAACAGTTCATTATTGGACTGTTCTTTGACCTGTCACGTGCATTAGGTACACTAAATTTCGATTTCATTCTAACAAAAATAAATGCACTTAGGATTCGTGGAAACACGTCAAAATGGATTCGTTCATTTCTAGAAGGGCTTAAGCTGCTTGTGAAAATGAATGAGCAAACTTCTGATGAATTCTTAATTGTACTGGTATCCCCCGTGGGAGCGTTCTGGGCCCTCTAATATTTTTACTATTCATCAATGACCTCCCCAATTACATAACAGACGGTGATGATGATGTTTGCTGACGAAACGTCTATAATAGTATCTAGTCCAGATATAAATGAACTACTCCCAAAAACAAATAACCTTCTTCTCGAATTCGATAACTGGTGCAAAAGGAACCGTTTAATCATAAACTACCCAAAAACCATTGCTGTTCAATTCCAGAGATCTCAAGCAGGAACACCTGTCAGTGAAAAACTGAATATTAAAAATCACAAAATACCATTGCAGGAAAGCTGCAAATTCCTAGGAACAATTATTGATAGCAACCTCAAATGGGAGGAATGCATTAATATGACTTGCGCCAAACTGAATAAATATTATTTTGCAATAAAAAACCTGACAAGTTGTCTCGGTGAGGAAGGAATAATTTCCGTATACTATGCTTTGGTCTATTCGACTATAAGTTATAACATTGTAGTTTATGGTTTGGCCACCGACAGTTCCCGAGTCTTCCTCGCACTTCAAAGAGAAAAAAATTCTAACTCTCACTAGTATTTATTTATATAAACTCCTCATTCACACCTATATTCATAAAAAAAACCTACGCAATATTCAAAGGACCCCGCAAAATTCTTATGGAAAATGGTTCTCGGCTAAATTCGCTGAAACTCTGCAAAAAGATGGTATTCGGTATGCTGATCAAAAGTATTAATGGGCACAACCCTCCATTTTCAACTCCAGACCCCCTACAGCCCCCAATAATATATGTTAATTAGACAATACACCCATGATAACGTACTTAACAGACCTATTGAACTATTTGTCAATTGTGACAGATATCATATTTTATATATGTACGAGGTGTACCTGAAATGTGAGGTCACGACACTCAAGTAGCTTTCGACAAACGAAAACACAGAAAGAGAATATTCGGCAACTATCCTCAATAAGACTGTTGAGCGAACCCAAGGGAAAGTTGTAAAAGAGCGCCGATAACCTGATCGACAACCCGAAAAAATATATATATATATATATATATATATATATATATATATATATATATATATATATATATATATATATATATATAGAGGAGAGGTAGTCTTTGCTGACTAGTTAGGAAAAAGTCTGAGAAATTCTTTGGGACAGCAGCAAACGCAAATGTACTCTTATAAAGAAACTTCATTGGAGCATCCCTTGTTAAGATACAGCCCTTAAAGGGGTACATAAAATTTGTATAACAATTTTTTTTACAAGCACTGAAAAGTTACAATATTGAAATTAACCTGACGTTTTGTACTACCAAAAGACACTTAGCCAGTAATTTATTTGGTTTACCCCATGGTTGTAAGGGTGAAAAACGCAACCCTAAAATTTATTTCCAATGTAACTTTTGTCTTATTATTTGTTTACCATTTAAAAATTCATTTCCGATAGCCTGTTTCATTCTAAACAAAAATGTCTCTTGGGTTTTGCCCAAAATAAACCAGTAAGCAGCAAAACATTATTTTACGAACAACTACAGAGATACATCGTCATAAATGCGAAAATACAGAGACTAATCTATCTAGTAGGTCGCTATTAGCGATAGTGACAATTAAATTGGTATGACGCTGTCAGTTTGGGAATTTTCGAAATTGAATTAATACTAATTGTGTGTTGTTGTTCTGTTCTTAATTTGTTACTTTAATAATTCACTTGTTAATAAAATGGCATACACAAATGAGGAAATGGCTGATATGCATTACGTTTACGGTCTGTCGCAGGGGAATGGGTTAGAAGCTTCTAGAAGATATGCTGAAATGTATCCTCAACGGCAGCATCCTTCACATAGAATATTTGCTCGACTTCATCAACGATTACGAGAATATGGTTCATTCGACAAAAGAACGCAGGATTGTGGTCGCCATCGAGAAATACGAACACCACAGCTTGAGGAAGCAGTACTTAATTTGATTGAAGAACAACCTACTACCAGTACTAGAAAGATTGCTTTCCAGCTAAATGTTGATCATATGACGGTATTTCGAATTTTAAAGGAACAACTCTTATACCCTTACCATCTGCAACGAGTACAGGCACTGTTACCGCGAGACTTTCCGAACCGTCTTGAATTTTGCAATTGGATGCTGGAAATGATTAGAAGAAATTGTGACTTTCTGAAGACGATAGAATTCACAGACGAACTTAGTTTTTCTCGGGACAAGATTATTAATTTTCATAATTACCACATATGGGCTGATGAAAACCCTCACGCTATTGTCGAAACTAGCCATCAAGAACAGTTTTCTCTTAACGTGTGGCTCGGAGTTATTGGGGCTGATTTAATTGGGCCTCATTTTCTACCTCCTCGATTAAATGGTGAGGCATCCGTTCAATTTTAAGAGAAGTGCATCCAGTACTGCTGGAGGAAGTTCCTTTGGGCGTCAGAAGGGATATGTTTTTTATGCATGATGGGGCTCCCGCCCATTTTAGTCAAGTAGCACGTCAGCATTTAACTGAAACATATGCAAATCAGTGGATAGGTCGAGGACCACATAAATGGCCCGCTCGATCCCCGGATCTCAATCCTCTCGATTTCTCTATTTGGGGCCATTCACAGCATTTGGTATATCGTACTCCTGTTCGCGATGTAGAGGACTTAAGAAACCGCATCATCGATGCGTGCAGGGTAATCAGAGAGACTCCAGGAATATTTGAGCGAATACGTGGCTCAATGCGCCGACGTCTAGACGCATGCGTAATGTTTGAAGGTAGACATATTGAACATTCACTATGATTTCTACATGTTGTGTGTTTTGTTATTAATAACTTAGTTTTGTTTATTACCCTTTAATCGTTTAATGCAGGTACTAACTACAAAATAACAATAAATCCAGTTCGCATTTATGACGATGTATCTCTGTAGTTGTTCGTAAAATAATGTTTTGCTGCTTACTGGTTTATTTTGGGCAAAAAACCACGAGACATTTTTTGTTTAGAATGAAACAGGCTATCGGAAATAAATTTTTAAATGGTAAACAAATAATAAGACAAAAAGTTACATTGGAAATAAATTTTAGGTTTTTTTTTTTGTTTAGAATGAAACAGGCTATCGGAAATAAATTTTTAAATGTTAAATTGTTATACAAATTTTATGTACCCCTTTAAGGGGCTGTATCTTAACAAGGGATGCTCCAATGAAGTTTCTTTATATGAAAGATCCTATCTTTTTTTCGATGAGGAATCACCTCCTTAAATGTTTTACACTTATTCAGTTACACCCTGTATATATATATATATATATATATATAGATATATATATATTGTTATGTTATGTTATGCCAGTTGTAAATTTTAAAAGAAAAAAAAACGCCACAAAAAGAATAAATAATAAATAATTACCAATTTCAAGAGTTTGCTTGTAAATAACTTTTAAAATTCAATGTATTTTATGAGCCTAGGTATCATATGGATAGATAAAAATGTCAAAGTACTATAAAACAGTCAATTATATACACTGTCAAATTTAACCTAACTCATAATTGCTCAAAAGACAACTAAAAGTCAAGATTTACAAAATTATCATGAATAAAAAGTAATCAACACATTTATAAACTTGAAACACTCTGTACATGAAATTGTAGCAAACTAAAAGTAGCCAATGAGAGAACAGCAAACGTCTTTATGAAAGATAGCCAATCAGAGAAGAGATGATCAAATGAAATGTTGGAAATTGTGAGAGAATGGCAAAGAGAAGGTATCATAAGCAATTATTAGTCAAACTTGTAATTAATGATAAGAATGGGAATTTAATTGTGTGTATAAATTGTGCAACATTAATATAAACAGTGCAAAGTGACAATTTGGTGCGCGAATTCGAAATTTCAAATGGAAGAACAACAATGGCAAGATGTTGCGAAGCGACGAAAAAACAAAGCTTAGAGGAGATCGAAAAAATTTTACAAAGCGGAAGCACGCACAAAATTTCACTAGAAGAAAATGGAATAATTCCATCATTTGCTGAACAGAACAAGATTACCTTGATGATATCGTATATCCACGATTCCAAAAGCTGAGTCCCGCATCGATACATTCCTGACACATGGTTTTGCAGTTCCAACGGAGGCTGGAGAGAGGAGACTTCCTGTTTTTTTTATGGTATAGTTGTGAACACCAACAGTTCCAACCAGGTATAAAACCTTTAATAGTGTTTTCTCGGTCCTGAACTATTTCACAAATAACATTTTCACATTCGATGAACTCTATATCACTTTTATGAACAATAACAGAAAATTATACTCACAGAAAAAGTGAGGTTCTGTTTATCTATCCATGATATGCATTTTATGATTATCCGTGAATAATTGTTTGATTCACTCTAGCATAAGTTATTTCTCGTAGGCCAGGTATTTTTAAGTCTTCCTGAATAAAGGAGATAATTGTTTTTGATATTTGGTTTGTTTATTTTCTCACAATGATCAACTAACATAACTAAGATCCTTCAATAAACTGAAGTTAGCCACCAGTGGCCAAATTCCTTTTGAACCGACTATATGAGATAAGGGCGTACCAACTGTTGTTAGCTGTGGCGAAGAAAATAATAATTGTTGGTAGCGTGACGGGAGAACAGTGACGTTCGCTGACAATTATTATTACAGGGTCAGAAATATCTGTTTACATCATATCAAATTTGGCTCTCAAAGAATACCAATATCAATATATAAAAACAAATTATATTTATACAATTCATCAAAACATAACAATTGACACCCAAAACATGGGGCAAAATAAAAACAATTTCTATTTTTCAAATCATCAAACCATAACAAGTGTCGCCCAAGGCGGTGCAAAAATAATATTCGAAAGCAAAATAAAATAAATAAAATAATATTATCAATTTTCAATTATCAAAACACTACAATTGGCACAAAACGTGGGGCAATATATAAAAGAAAATTTAGATTTGTTCAATTTATGCAAAACACAAATATATATATATATATATATATATATATATATATATATATATATATATATATATATATATATATATATATTATAACATAGTATACACATGAAAGATTTTAATAAAACCAATTGAAAAATCTTCAGCCTTGCAATTGTGTAATGGGGCATTCATAAAGGATGGGGTGTAGGTGCGAGATGGGGTGTAGGTGTGAGGGAGAGGTGTGCTTAATGTATACATATATACCCACATATATATATATATATATTAAAAGCTTCCGAAGATTGAAATGAAACAATTAAATAATCTTTAACCTTGAAAGTGTGTAATGGGGCGTTAATGAAGGGTTGGGTGGGGGTGTGGGGGTGAGGGCGAGGTGTGGTGAGAGTAGAATGTAGGATTCGGTTGGAGAAAGGGGTGGGCAGTGAAAGGAAACGCTTTGAAGATTATTGAAACCGTTATGCATTAACACACCGGAAAGTGTATTTTGGGGGCTGTAGGGTGTCTGGGGTTGAAAATGGAGGATTGTGCCCATTGAGACATTTGATCAGCATACCGAATACTATCTTTTTGCAGAGTTTCAGCGAATTTAGCCGAGAGCCATTTTCCATAAGGATTTTGCGGGGTCCTTTCCATAACTATCAAACTCGCAAAAAAATGAATTTAGTCTGGAACTAACCACATACACCAGCTATAGAAAGTCTCCAAAATATGCAGGGGCAAACTTCTTCAATTTACTACCCCAGGGATTAAAAAACCAACCAAACCTGTTCAGATTCAAGTCTCAACTAAAGTCTTTTCTACTACACAATGCATTCTATAATATAAACGAATTTACGATGTGCTGCCAGCATCCTATTGTATATTGTAATTCTATTGCATAGTTTTATACAGGGTGTTTCCTAACTACGGTACGAAACTTCAGGAGGTGATTCGTTAGGTCATTTGACAAAAAAAAGTTCCTATGAACATATGCCGGAGTTGCTTCGTTTCTGAGATACAGGGCGTTGAAGTATTAAAAAAAAGGTATTTATAAAATATCCTGAATATCCTGAAACCGATGTGGTTGAAATGTGGTACAGCTATTTGAAGTAATAAGGCAATTATTTGGCCCCAATTAGGTCCAGGGGCGTCTCAGTGGGCACCACAGCCAACAATATCGAGGAAAAAAAAGTACTTTTTTTCTGTAGTATTTTATTTTTTCAGATTGAACAACTGAAAATACAACTCTTTGGTCCCTTATGTTTTATTCATATCAAGCTTCGTTTTCGAGAAAAAAATACTTTAACATATTCCACAAATTATCCATGGACAACATAAAATACAAACCTAAAGTAAAAAATAAACAATTTCGACCTTGAAGTAAATGAGCAAAATGTCCACCGTCTGCTAAATACACGACTGCAATCGATGTGTCATTGATTGTCTGACACGTTCAAAAATACCTGGAGTATTCCTTATGACATTGCAATTGTCACTTATTCGATTCCTCAAGTCATTCACATCTAGTATAGTGGTTTTATAAACGAGAGTCTTCAGATGACCTCATGAATATAAATCTAGAGGATTCATATCAGGACTGCGAGAGGGCCAATGTTGAGGTCCTGCACGTGCAATCCAGCGATTAGGGTAGGTGATGTCGAGATGCTGACGAGCAAGAAGCCTGAAATGAGCTGGAGCTCCGTCGTGCATAAACCACATGTTGTCTCTTACAAGTACGGGTACTTCTTCCAACAAAATGGGTAAATGATTTCGCAAAAAAGCCGTGTAGGATGGACCTGATAATCTTGCTGGTAAAAAAAGGGTCCAATTGGGTAGTCACCAATAATTCCTACCCAAACGTTCAGCGAAAATCGTTGCTGAAAATGACTTTCTCTAATAATGTGGAGATTTTCGTCGGCCCAGAAATGGTTATTGTGAAAGTTCATAATAGAATCTCGTGAAAAATTCTCCTCGTCCGTAAATAAAATATTTGGTAAAAAATTATTATTGTGTGCCATCGTATGAATCAACCACCTGCAAAACATTAATCTTGGGTGAAAATCCCTAGGCAGTAGAGCTTGGACCCGCTGTATGTGATATGGGTATAGAAGGTTTCTTTTTAGAACTTTCCAAACAGTTTTTGGGCTTACTTCAAGCTGCAGTGCAATCTTCCTGGTACTATTTGAAGGATATTCTTCTATCGCATCAAGTATAGCTTCTTCTAGTGCAGGCGTTGGTACAGTTTCTGGTCTTCCACCACTTACATTTTTATTAAAACTTCCAGTTTCACATATTCTTGCATGTAGCGTTCTAAATGTTTTAGCACATGGAATTACTCTGTTGAGATATCTATCCTGGTAGATTCTCCGTGCTTCTTCCGCATTTCCATTTGCTAATCCATAAATAAAGTGCATGTCAGCCATTTCGGCGTTAGTAAAAGTATTCATGATGGAATCACTGCTAATAAACAACTCTGACTGTCAATACTATCACTGTCAGCTGGTCTCCATAGCAGGTAATCATGATTGTAGAGTGCCTTCATTTTTTTTGTTCTCGAAAACTAAGCTTAATATGAAAAAAACACAGAAGGGCAAAAAGTTTGTATTTTTACCACGCTTATAAAAAACTTTTTAGAACCCACGCTTATATTCAAATGCACTGAAAAGGAGAAAATAATTTTTTTCTCAGTATTGTTGGCTGTGGTGACCACTGAGACGCCACTGGACCTACTTAGGGCCAAATAATTGCCTTATTACTTCAAATAGCTGTACCACATTTCAACCACATCGGTTTCAGGATATTCAGGATATTTTATAAATACCTTTTTTTTATACTTCAACGCCCTGTATCTCAGAAACGAAGCAACTCCGGACATATGTTCATAGGAACTTTTTTTTGTCAAATGAGCTAACGAAACACCCCCTGGAGTTCCGTACCATAGTTAGGAAACACCCTGTATATTTATATCTTTTACAGACTTATATTTCGATTTTATTTAAGAATTAAGCTCAATATAACTGTGTACTTTGACTTATCAATCCAATGTAAATTGGCTTCTGATCAATAAACTTCTATTCTATAAATCATGTTTCATTTGGAATTAGGACATCACTGCCAACATTAGTGGTGAGGTCGACAAAAAAGGAATAATTGATTGAAGATTCGCTTTTGCAATCGTTTGTAGTGTTGAATGCCTGAGTTTCAGGTTGTGTTATGTAGAATAATATCGTTTATTTCTTCGAATTTCTTATTTAATTTTGATATTTTGTGAAGTTGGCAATTCTGGGCCGTAACCCCTTCAGTTGTATATTTAAAATAACCTTCATGAAGGTCAAGAAGCGCAAAATTTTTCTGACAGTTCTTCCGGGCATTTAACTTGAGATAGGACTCCATTTCTCTGTATTTTCGTTAGTCTAGCCTTCTCCTCTGTGTAACTACTCTGTGCTATCGCTGAGGAGCAGCAGTAGGAACGGGAAACATTCTATAGGTGCCTCGTTGAATTATTAATTATCCATCGCGTATGTCTGTTATATTTGGAGCTGGCCTACTGGATCAAGTACCTCTCGTTCTAACCCATTGTGAATCCACTAGTCGGTGATTTTATTTCCTAATCTGTATAATCGGAATGTTTTAACATAAATATGCGAATTCACAGTCCGCAGCGAACTACCGAAATGTTAAATCAGAGCTTTGTACAAAAATAAAAAACTAATCAACATCCTCATAAATATTTCGCAAGAGCCAAACATTCTAATAAAACAGTTGCTAGCAAATGTCTTGCATGTTTAGGACCAAGATTTATCCATTTTATTTCAGAAACTTTGCCTTTCAATACTTCCCATTCTGAAACATTTTATAGAAATATGGTCAAGTATTTTATTAGGTAATCAGAGACAACTAAAATATGATATCTTCAATTGTTTTTTCTAATGAATCGATTAATGAAAAATTGACGTGGATGGAGTACTTGTTGATTTTGGTTTCCTTTATTTTCTAGAGCATCTACGCCGAGAAAAAACTTTAATAACCACTATTAAAACTTTAGTATTGACAATACAAAAAAAACCACCCGTTTGGGGACTGGATCTCACTTTAATTGTCACTAGGAAATAAAAAAGACCCTGACAGTGTTTAATTGCCATCAACAAACTGAAATTCAAATGTAAAGTAGTGCTACTTACTATCAAATCAGGTACAATAATGACCAAAAGTATTTGCCTTATATATATATTTTGATTGTTGTTATTGTCGGTTTTATTTGGTATAAGGAAAGCGGTATTTGATATTAATAAAGTGTACATTTGGTACTGTCAATTGATTTTACTTATTGTTATTCAACACCGTCATTGTGGTAACGAAAATATCTATTTGCAATTATTTAACCATAAATTTATGACAAACACATGATGTCATTGTTACAATAAAAAAATGAACCCACAGTTAATAACTTTATCACTTACAGCAATGCAATTGATTACTTACCTCAATTAGTTACTTTGTTGGGAAAATTACAAATACAGGGTTTTAAAAACTATGGTGTCAAATTAAAACTGAAGATTCCATTTGAAAAAATGAGTAGGACATATAACTTTTTCCAAAGGTGCTAAGATGCATGCAGTGCGAGATATACACAAAATACATACAGTGCTCGTCTAAAGTCCGTTCCCCCCCTACTAATTTTTGAACCACCAGGTATATCGCAAGGAAATTTGGAGGGCTCGAGTAGGAGATAGAAACCTACTTTTTCATGAAAAAATCACAGCTAAAAGTTTCAAAATGGCGACTGAGCGCCATCTTCAATAATTTTTTTAAATAGAACACCCCGTATATTAGTCCATTTTTGAAATCTGCTCATAATTCTCAAATTTTCTCCAATACACTTTACTCCTAAATTACATTGTTTCCGAAATATTAACGTTTGAAAAGTGACATTTTGGTCATTTCAAACCCAACCAAAAACACTAATGTTGCTTTCAATCAAGTTTGCATTGGAAATAATCGTTGTCGCGGTAACATCTTGTTTACTGTCAAAACTGAACTGCTAACTGTCAAATAGTCCGTTGAGCGCCTAAATCCTTTTATGAAAAGTGTGATCATGGCTAGTAGTTTAGACGATAAATTTGAAGCAGTTTTCATATTTGGAGAAGCTGGAAGAAATTATCATCTAGCAGTCCGTATGTTTAATGATAGATTTCCCGAAAATCCTATTTCGATGTCATATTTGCGCAAACTTTTAAATAAGCTCAGAAAGACCGCCTCTCTCAGAAGAAAAAAAAGGAGAAATTGTTACTGAAATGGTAATCAATCCGACTCAGTCGACGTCTGCAGTTGCTGAATCCTGTGGAGTAAGTTCAAAAAGTGTCCAAAGAGTCCTAAAAAAAAAGTTTCATCCCTATAAAATGAAAATCCTGCATGCTCTCACGGAGGATGATCCAGAACGGAGGGTTGAATTCTGTGAGTGGTTAACAAGAACAATTGAAGGAGAACGGGGCTTCCTAAAACGTGTATGTTACGCAAATTTCATAACTCTAGCCGGAATTAACTTTAAAAAAAACTTTTATTCAAATACATTTACAAAATTATTTTGATGTGAACAATTCAAGAATCAAATCTAGACTAACTACAATA
The DNA here is from genome assembly GCA_018342105.1 of Gonioctena quinquepunctata. Lineage (NCBI taxonomy): Eukaryota > Metazoa > Arthropoda > Insecta > Coleoptera > Chrysomelidae > Gonioctena > Gonioctena quinquepunctata. The sequence goes on along the minus strand of JAFIRS010003746.1, from coordinate 35,943 downwards.
ATGAGAGAAGATCATGTCTAACAAGTAAAAATGATGATATGAAGTTCTTGGAAAAAATGTCGACTCTGCAAGCTTCCCATGGAAATGCTGAGTTGCGAAAATGGTGACTTGGCTATTCCCATAGTGTTCGTGGAAAAGGTGAATGTAACTCCTCCCTTCTCAGAAAGATCCATATATGGGGTGGATCGGTTCATTCGTCTTCATCGGTGGTCCTTGGAAATGGATGTGGTTTTTGGAAATTCCTTGTGGACGACTTTTTCATGGTGGGTTGGCTTATTTGGCTCCCTCTCCAATATTTGGTCTCCAGGAAGTGACCCAGTAGGATAATTGATGATGCGACTAATAGGATGTATATTGGGGCCGTCCAAAGGTAAGCTGGGGCCCTGTGGAAGTTTTCAGGGTGATTCGGCGGATTTCTTGTTGGTCCCTCTGGAGTCGATGTACTTGGTCTAGAGGTATGTTGTGGATGGTCAGTTCGTGTTGATGTTTTTGGATGACTTTGGAAGTTTTTACTGCTGGCAATAGTAAGGGTTGTCCGGTTATTGTTTCTTCGTTGTTGGAATAAATACTCCTTGGGGTCTGGAAGGTGCAACCGATGGGTACTTCGATGAAATGAGGACCTCTGAGGGTGGCAAGGTCGCTCTTTTGGCAGTTGAATTTCACTTTGGTGGGTTCAGGAAATATCACGATGTAATGGGCAGCATTGATCTGTTCGACGATTTCATGTTCGATTGTTACTGGGACGAGCTCGCAGGTGTTCGGCTCTTCGTTCTTCAGATGGAGTAGCTGGTATATACAATCGATTTGCCTCGATTGTTCGATTGGCCTTCCATTGGTACAATAATACACTGGGTGTGTATTTTGGCATGGGGTGTCTTCGTACTTATAAAAATTGCTTTCCATTGCCAGATAGGGTTTGGAGGGAATAAGGATGGTTTTGTTCTCGGTTGGTACAGAGTATAGGTGGTAGTATGAATAGGTTTCTGGGATTATTACTGGGAAATGAACGATAAAGACTATTCGACTGTCAGAATGATATGATTCTACTTCAAAAATTTCATAGTATTTATGGATGCTAGAGTTATCGTTCCCAAATAATAGTTCTTCAGGTGAATGATGTTTTAGAAGTATTTGAATGATGAATTGAAGATCTTCGATTTTCAATATGCTATTATGAACAGTATTGATTCTCGCGAAGGTTATAGCATTTTCTAAGTTTGATAGTATCCCTAATAGAATGTTCAAAATTGCATTTATTTGATCCAAAGAAGTTTTTGCTGTAATGTAACCGTTGAAGTCAAATTTAAGTTTTTCAAGTTCAGCATCGAGTTCGATTATTTTGGATGTTATCATTTCTTCATTTTGCTTAATTAGCGAGAGAGAGGTATTGTAATCATCGATGATTTTTGTTGTCAATGAAGGGATCTGCCTGTTGAGGGTGGTTGCAATATTGTTTTGATTTGATTTTAGAGTATTGTTTATTTATATTTTCGAAAACTGTACCAATTCCATTGATCTTTTGTTTGGGTTCAGAAAACTAAGTTTTTGTTTTGCAAGAGTCAACTGGAAAGGAATATCATTATTGAAATTTTTCAATTCTTCCATATAAAAGCTATTTTTACTCTGAATTAAAGATTTGACATTGTTCCATTGTTCACTATTTTACGAAATTCTTTTTCTATGGGTTTTAGATCATAGAAATGAATAAACGTATGAAAGAAATTTCGTAATTTGTAGGGTGAGATGCCAGGATTTGAGGAGAGGCTGGTGACTTTAATTTTTTGAGCTTCGTTGACTGCCGCCAGGGCTAGAAGAATTCTGTGAAGTGATTTTATCCTGATTAAGAAGGGGTCTTCTAAGATTATTTTCATGATAGGTTCATGGGGTTTCCTTTGAGGGTTTACTAGTTTTTAATGTTATTTCTTCATTTTTATGTACAAGGTGAGTTTTAAATCGGGCTAAAAACTTTTTTTAAATTGACAAGGTGTTCTTGCAGCGAAGTTGAATATATTATTATGTCGTCGAGGTACACGAGACATATTTCATTTTGGAGTCCTTTCAGGATGTTATCCATCACTCTCTGAAAGGTAGCAGGAGCGTTCTTAAGGCCGAAAGGCATTCTGAGGTACTCGTAGTGACCATTTTCAACATTGAAAGCAGTTTTGGGAATGTCATCCGGGTGCATCTCGATCTGATGGAACTCGCTGGCCAAATCGAGAGTCGAGAAGTAATCACATTCACCTAATTTGTCAAGAACATCATTAATATTAGGAATAAGGTATCGATCATCGACGGTTTTTTCATTCACCTTTCGATAATGCACGACAATTCTCCATTTCCTTTTGCCAGAGGCATCCGCTTTTTTGGGTACTACCCAAATCGGGGAGGATCAAGGTGAATCGCTCGGTCTGATGATATTTTGTTCTAACATTTTCTGTATTTGGGAGTTTACTTCGGCTTTATGAACGAATGGATAACGATAAGTTTTTGTGTAAACAGGAATTTCATCTCGAGTTTTAATTCTATGTTTAATCTGATTTGTGAAAGTTAGAGAATTTTCGTCAGCGTGAAATATGTCCCAAAATTTTCTACATAACGTCAATGTGTGGTATCTTTCTTCGTCATTCATGTGATCTGTTCTGATTGAATTGTCAATGTCCATCATTTCATTGGTGGGGTAATTTTCTCGGATTTCCATGTGATAGAATTCGAAATTATTTTCAACAGGAATTGATTTTATGGGGCAAATTAGAATAAATTTAATATCATCAGTTGAATTATTTCGTATTTCTACAGTGGCCCAACCATTAATGGAAGTGGTTAATGTTTCTGGAATAACACAGTTTTGAATTACTTGTTGATGGATTATCATTTCGCCCGATTTGGTGGTGACTGGTATTCTAATTTGCGTTACTGTATTACTTGGCAATAATTTTTCAAAAAGCATTTGGGGATTTGCATTGAGATATTCGATAATTAATTCTGAATTAGGCGTGATAATTCTTGAATTTGAAAAGTCTAATTGTACGTTTAGTGATTGGATGTGATCGATTCCTATAAGTCCATCAAAAACATTGTGAAATTTATATACGTAGAATTTCATAATTTTATCTTCGTTAAATTCCTCAAAAGTAGGTATGGTTACTGAAAATTCATGCTTCGAAGAAGCGAAGGAGGTTGAAACGACAAAAGGATCACGAATTTTATAGTTTGCAAAATATTTTTCAATTATTTCGGGATCTAAAAATGATTTAGTAGCTCCCGTATCTATAAGCAATTTTAAGGGTGGATTTTTGATATTGACGTACGGTAATTGTCTTCTGTCAAATGAGTTGTGGAATTCAATCATGTTTGTGTGTTTTGAGGGGGGACCATTTAAAAATCCTCGCGGTTTTCATTAGATAGATATTCGACGAATTCGTCATTCTCATCAGAGGGCTGCTCTGAATAATCATATGGGGATTCTGAGGGACATTCTTAGTCAGGGTTGGAAACATCAAGATATTCGGTATAGTTCTTCGGAAACCCATTCACGATTTTGGTTTATGGGTTGATTTGCACTGAACTGTCTAGTGGTAGTACTCATCGGGGTAGGTTTGTATTGATTAGGATTTGAGTTTGAATTGGGTTTCTAAACATTTTTTGGTGGGCCAAAAACTTGTTGGTTACTTGGGAATCTTTGAATGAAATTTAGCCTCGGCTGGACATTGATTGGTCCCGTCGGGAAAGAAGGTTTATATTGTGAAATTTTGCTGAGGGGTATTGGAAAATCGAGGGTTTTGGTGCCTGAAATTCTGGTTGAAATTTTGAAATGTTCTTTGTTGATTGGTTTGAAATGGCCTAGGAGAGCTTTGATTTTGATGTATTGGGTGAGATTGTTTCCTCACTTGTACATTGGAATGTGAATTGGATTGATTCGAAGAACAAGAATCTTGTAAATATTTTATATTGTCTTCTTTCCTTATGAAATTGATTGCTTCCAGCATAGTTTTAGGTTCTTTAGTTCTAACCATTACATCTATGGGTTTCTTAGCCCCGCTAAAAATACTTCAAGGGCCTGTTGGTTAAACATGCCCTGATTGAATTTCCTAATATTTATATCAGGTTCGTGAATAGCAAGATAATTTGAAATTGTATTTAGCAATTTCCTCACTTTGTCATGGAATTGGTATGGAGTTTCGTTCGGTAATTGTCGCGAATTGTTTAAATCCAAAGACAGACAGTTTTCATTTCTCGGATCACTGAAGTTACGAATAAGTTCATTTTTAATTTCATCGATATTATTAACAAAACTTATATTCACAACTTCCCGTGCTGGACCTTTCAGTTTGCTAATGACTGTTCTGAATATTATTACATTTTGGTAAACTCCTGAATTTTCATTATTAAAAAAGTGCGTAACAATGCTGTTCACGCTTTCGAGGAAAAAATTAAGTTCATTAACATTGCCGTCAAAATCCGGAATGGTCTCAGCATGCACATTTGTGAAACTCTGAACTGCTGGCATGATTTTTTCGATATTATTTATTCCAATTGGATTTGAAATTGTACTTTCGTTCAGTGAAAAATTGCTTAAAATATTCGTCAATGAATTTATATCTAGCTCTGCGTTTACTTCACGTTCACTAAAGGATGGAGAGAAACTAGAGGAGTCTGACATGAAAATCAAAAATGACTTACAGTACGATTCTTTCCGGCATCTGGTACTGGCCTGGTTTCTGCTGAATTTTCAGTATTCCGGCTTCGTCTCCAGGGAACATACGTTTTCTTCAATAGAACCGTAGGAACTTTTCACGATTGTTACTTGACTATTGAAATAGAAAAGTTATCCGCGTTGGATACTCGTAACAATCCTACCGACTGCGCCAATTTTATAACTCGAGCAGGAATTAACTTTAAAAAAACTTTTATTCAAATTTATTAACAAAATTATTTTAATGTGAACAATTCAAGAATCAAATCTAGACTAACTACAATAATGAGAGAAGATCATGCCTAACAAGTAAAAATGATGATATGAAGTTCTTGGAAAAATTTTGACTCTGCAAGCTTCCCATGGAAATGCTGAGTTGCGAAAATGGTGACTTGGCTATTCCCATAGTGTTCGTGGAAAAGGTGAATGTAACTCGCAGACGAATGCACGTATTTTCTTAATGGAAAAGTCAACAAACAGAATGTACGATACTGGAACGATACTAATCCGCATATTTTAAGAGACGGTCATACCCAGTTTCCTAAAAAGGTGAATGTTTGGGCGGGGATTTTGGGCAATCGCGTTGTTGGACCGATTTTCATCAGAGGAAATCTTACAGGAGTTCTTTACAGAAATCTTTTAGAAACTGAAATTGAACCTCGAATAAGACAAATTATATTAAACAATCAGGAAGAGTTTGAAAATCGTGAAATCATATTTCAGCAGGATGGGGCACCTCCCCATTTCGATCACATGGCTAGAGAGTTCCTCGATACAAACTTTCCTGGGCGATGGATAGGTCGCAGGGGAAGTACAGAATGGCCACCAAGATATCCGGATCTTACACCTCTAGATTTTTTCCATTGGGGGTGTCTGAAGTCAGAAATATACGCCACTGAATACCAAACAATAGAAGAGTTGGAACGCAGAATAATAGATGAACAGACTTTCATCAATGTGAGAGAAGCTATTTATAATAAGCACTTTATTGTCAAGATTTAGGAAGGGGCCACATTGAACACTTGATGAAATAATTGTTGGGGTGAAATAAAAGTGTCATTCAAAAATAAATTATAATTTTTAAGCTAACTAATTTGTTTTGATTGTGAATTTACAGAACACATTCGTAGGCTTCGAGATTTTCCGGTAAGCGGTTCTGTTTATCCTTAATAAACTCTCTTTACACCTCTCATTAGTCGAATTCATTAAGAGATTCAACTACAAATTAATAACAACGTTTTGTTAGCAAAATGTTTTACCGGAAGTGACCAAAATCCATACTTCATTTTAAACAGGAATGTCACTTTTCAAAAGTTAATATTTCGAAAACAATGGAGTTTAGGAGTGAAGTGTATCGGAGAAAACTGTCGAGAATTGTGAGCAGATTTCGAAAATGGTGTTCTATTCAAAAAAATTATTGAAGATGGCGCTCAGCCGCCATTTTAAAACTTTTAGCTGTGGTTTTTTCATGAACAAGTAGGTTTTTATCTCCTATTTGAGCCCTCCAAATTTCGTTGCTATATACCAGGTGTTCAAAAATTAGTAGGGGAGGAACGGACTTTAGACGACCACTGTATAGTTCAAAATTCAATATTCTTGATGGAGTTTTTCTTTCAATATATTAAAGTAAGTATGAAATGTCAGTGTCACAAAAATGTCAGAAAATGAAGTAATCACCTCTTGTGGTCCTGGACGTCTCCATGAAAAATAGATACAGCGATAGAAACACAATAGTACATTGTGTATCTAGTAGTGAAAGCAATACATTCCCGGACGCAACCAGCATTGAAGTCTGGGAATGTGCTTTTACTACGAGGTACACATACTATTTTTTCTAAATCGTATTCAACATTATCATAAATTAAGGAATTTTTGTAAATGCATATACATTTTTGATTACCATCTTATCGCCTATGAAATCGTTTCATTGACAATCACTGTTTGTTTATTGTTGTGATAAAAGTCAGAGATTCACTACTTATTTCGGTTTAATACCTACTTATCGCTAAAAAATATTTAAAATGGACAGTGTTGATGATGTCCAGGTGTGCGGGACACCACCAGAGTTAGTGAATGCTGCTGAAAATGTCACCTTAAATTTATTGCCAAATCAATCCAAGGAAAAATATGAATACGATTACAAACGTTTCATGGATTATTGCCAAGGAAACCTCCCGATCTAAAATGTCATGATTGGCAAACTTTTCTGTTGTATCTTCAAAGTTGAAGGCATCTACGTTATGGACAAACTACTCCATGCTGAGAGCTACAAAAGAAGATATTGATATTACAAAATATTCGAAATTACGTGCTTTCCTGAAACGTCAAAGTGCCAACTATAAACCAAAGAAGTCGAAAGTTTTGTCAGATGAACAAATTGAAACGTTTATTACTCAAACACCAGAATATATACTACTTAATGAATAAGGTACGTTTAGAATGTAAGAATTTTTAAATTACCTAGATATTTATGTATTTATTTTTTAGGTTGCCTTAATATTTGGTGTTGCCGGTGCATGTCGCCGTGATGAACTATATCAATGAAATTTGAATGACATAGAAGATTTTCAATCTAAACTTTTGATTAAAATACCCGATAATAAAACGGACAAACCAAACCAACCAAAACGTATATGCCATTGTAAAGAAAATATGTTGCATGTTGTCCAGAAAATTTTGAAAGTTGCCGCTTTTTATTTGAATATATAAATGGGAAAGGTTGCAAGTAGTGAGAATACATCAGTTTGGCAAAATGCCACAAATTGTCGCAACATTTTCAAATTTGCCATATGCACATGAATACACAGGACATTGTTTCCGTCGGTCCTCTGCGACAATATTGGTTAATGCTGGGGCAGATTTAATTGCTTTAAAGGGGCATGGGGGATGGATATCCTCAACCGTTGCCGAACGATATACAGTGCTTCTCAAAAGTCCCCTCCCCCCCTCTTATTTTTGGAACGATTATACATAAACAAGTGAAATTTGGAAAATTAATATTAAAGGTTGTAAACTTCCCTACTAGTGATGATAGATGACGAAATCGTCAGAGATGACGTCACAAGGCCATTGTGACCAATAATTTTGAATGGAACCCTACGGCAAGCGACACCTCTTTTAAAAAGTATCGAAAAAACCTATTCAATGATACTAATTTTGTTTGTGTTTATGGCAGTTTTGGCAACTCGCTTTTGAAAAACGCAAAGCTGTGATGAATTAAATCAGTTAATACTAAAATTCCAAATTCAAGCTCCGCCTCTGGATAGTTGTCAAATAAGCTGACGTTTTTGTTAGTCTCCCTAATTCGACGTTTTTGTAATTGTCCAAGTTTTTGTACATTTAATAATTTGTGTATTGTTGATCGAACGCTTAACTGTTTTAGCAGCTTTTGGTACTTTTAATATTTTTGTACATTTTAATAATTTGTTAAACTGTTGTGAACCGAACGTTTAAGTGCTTCAAGAAGCGAAATGGTGCGTGCTTCAGGTTATAAAGTAGCAGCGATCCTAATTCTTGGTGAAACTGGACAAAATATTCATGCAGCAGAATGCATTTTCAATGGGAGGTTTCCTGATCGCCCCGTTTCGAGCACTTATTCAAGGAAGCTTCTTTGTAAGTTTGAAACAACGGATATTAATGAAGCGAAACGATCTGGCAGACCACAAATTTCTGATGAGAAAAAAATTGATATACTGGCAGGAGTAATAGTTAATCCTACTTCTTCAACAACTCACGTTGCATCTCCCTGTGAAGTCAGTCGAAGTACAGTACACAGGGTGTTGAAAATAAAACAATTTTCATCCATACAAATTAAAAATGGTTCATCAACTCTCAGACGACGACCCAGACCGAAGACTAGAATTTTGTGAAAATATTGAAACTAAAATCAACCAAGAGCCAGACTATGTCAAAATAATTTGTTTCAGTGACGAAAGTACTTTCTATCTAAATGGAAATGTAAATACACAGAATGTGAGGTATTAGAGTGACGCAAATCCTCACCTGTTTCGTGAAACACATACCCAATTTTCCCAGAAGGTGAATGTTTGGGCAGGTATCCTGGGAAGCCACATCGTTGGGCCTCTTTTTTTAAATACTAATATAACTGGTGAGGTTTATCTAGAGCTGTTGAAAAACGCAATAGAACCGTTAATCCTTGAAATTTTGAAAGATAATCCAGATCAATTCGGCAATTTGGAAATAACATTCCAACAGGATGGTGCTCCTCCACACTATTACGGTGCAGTAAGACGGTATTTGGATGAGGAGTATCGTCGTAGATGGATTGGACGACGAGGTTCAACGGAATAACCAGCTCGATCACCGGACCTCACACCTTTGGATTTTTTTCTGTGGGGGTATCTTGAGAAGAACGTTCACGCCACTGAACATGACAATATTGACGTTTTAAAACAACGTATTGTTGCAGAATGTGAGGCTGTTTCCGCAGACACATTTGCAAAAGTACGAGAAGAGTTTAAAAATAGGATATTTCACTATCAGGAAGTAAATGGAGGTCACTCCGAGCAATTTCTTTAAGTAGATACTGATTCTTAAATCTGTAATCAATATCATACTGAATGGAATTTAAATTTTAATGTTTACTAATGAGCCATTAAAACTGCCATAAACACAAACAAAATTAGTATCATTGAATAGGTTTTTTCGATACCTTTCGAAAGAGGTATCGCTTGCCGTAGGGATCCATTTAAAATTATTGGTCACAATGGCCTTGTGACGTCATCTTTGACGATTCCGTCATCTATCATCACTAGTAGGAAAGTTTACAACCTTTAATATTCAGTTTCCAAATTTCACTTGTTTATGTATAATCGTTCCAAAAATAAGAGGGGGGAGGGGACTTTTGAGAAGCACTTTATACATGAATCTTTTATAAATAAAGTAAACATAGCAGATAAAATTTATAGAGGGGGAAGTGACAAAGATAAATCTTTGAATTCTATTATTATTATTGCCGAAGAAGAAAACAGCAATAACGTCGCTGACTATTCAAACACAACAGCTAAATTTAGAGGGGGAAGTGACAAAGAGAATGACTTTTCAAGTAGAGTTCAGCCTATGTTTAATAATTGTACAAACTGCAACATAAAGTAAGTAAGTAAGTAAGTAATTTATTCATTCAGATAAACAAAAAAGTTTACAGGTCGTCCTCAGCAACGAGGTACAAATTAGGTGTATTTCTGTTGAGTCTAATGCGATTGACGCTACCTAAGCAAGCTTGTATTATAGCGAGCAACCAAATAAACTCAACAGAGCAGATAACATATAATTATATTTAACTTAGATCCTTGAAAAAGGGAGAGAAGAGTATAAAGATGAAAATAGAAAGAAAGAAAGAAAGAGAAAGATAGATAAAAAGAAATGTAGATAGGGACAACGCATGTAGCAGTGGTTTATAATAAGTTCCAGCCTATACCTTATATGGATTATCTATCGAGTATATTTTCAAACATTTTATAATTATTTTTTATGAATGTCTTCAATTCTCTTTTCACTTTAATTGTGGATTTGTTTTAATTGTAAAGGTAATGCATTATATAGTTTTGGTCCTAAATATGATTAAAATTCATGGTTTTGGGTGAGTCTACACCTTGGCACATGTATAGTCAGATCTTTACATATCCCAGTATTATAGGGATGCTGAATAGTTGTACTTGGAGAGCTGACAGTCCATAATATAGAGTTAAATACGTACAGTTTTCTTACACTTAACAACCCACTTTCATTGTAGAGCAATTCTGTAGAATATCGCCTGTTTTTCCCCAACATAATTTTCAATAGAGTATTTTGGATTACTTCTAGGTTCTTTATAGAGGACTTGAATGTTCCACCCCACACATAACTATAAATATTCAAAAATAGTTATAATAAACGTTCTATATGTGTAATTATATATTCAATAAATGTTCTTAATGTGAGTTGGTTGTTTGCGTGTATATATTTACTGTCTAAAATGTATATAAAAAACCGGTAGGGACCGATTTTGACGGCCTAGGACGGCAAACATTTTCCTGGACCGTTTTCGGTCCGGGAAAGTTCGTTGCTTAGCAACGGACTAAAATACTAGATTAGCGTATTTTGGGGTCTGAAGTTGCTCCGAGAAAGTAGGCATTCTTGAGCAATTTCAGAAAAACAATTTTGAACGCTCGCATTATTTTTTGAAATTTTGTAAAATATGTCGCGATTTGGAGTAGCAGCGCTAGGAGAGATTTATCGAAACTTCGAAAATCTTACCCCAAAAAACGCCAAAAGTTCTAAAGATTCGATTTGGAGACAAATTCAAGACTTCCTTGCTGAACAACAGTATATTCTGGACAAGTGTATATAAAAAAGTGAAGCACTCTTCATTTTTACAAGATTGATACTTTTGGAGCACCCTGTACTGTGCAATTATCCGATAATCGTGCACTATATACAGTGTCCGTCATAAAGTGGGCTACATATGGGAAAAAAAAAATTGTAATTGAAATTTATGAAAAACTCTAATGGCGGTTCGTTTCTGAAGGTCTGACAACAAAAAAATCCGTTTCGACTTATATCACGTTACCTCAGATTTGGCGGGAACTTTGAAAAAGTTGTCTGTAGTGCCGAAAAATGGGTCAAATTGATAAGATATCGAAACAAATTATTGAGAAAATGTGTTTGGAATTCAACGAAGATCCCATGTATCAATTTTGAAGCAGATTAAAGAAAAAAAACAAAATCATTTTATTCCTCTACCCTTACTAAGAAACATTATACATTCTTATCTGAAAACAGCTTTAAAACCTAAATACAATAAGTTTGGGTCAAAACAAATCAAATATTTGTGGAATTGACATTTTGCGGGAGATTAATTATGAAAACACCCTTTACTCTTGTCCCTAGGTGTAGTCATGACCTGTATATTGATGCAAATGAGCTTATTCAATATTCTCAACCCGTAAATGGAGTTTGAACAACTAATATTTGCAATTAAAACTCAATAATACATTATTTATCCTAATTGAATTTAGTATTGTTTAGGCGGATGTGGAAAAATAAAAAAACTCAATAAACAAACAATGTACAAATTTTCGATATTCTACGTGACCACCTTCGCGCTCATACATAGAATTGTTCTGAAAAACATTTTGCGGCGAACATTTTTCAACATAGTTCTGTTGATCAGTGCTGCACAATTCCTTATACAAATTTCTGAATATTCTACATTCCGAAATGGGCGTTGTTTAAAAACATTGCTTTTCAGGTAACTCCATACAGAGAAATCACGCGGCATTAGGTCTGGAGACCTAGCAGGCCAAGGATTACCTGAATATCGACCTATCCACTGCTCACCAAAGTCATTGTTCAACCACTCCCGCACTTCATTAGTAGAATGAATGGAAGCCTCATCTTGTTGAAGGAATAAACGAATTTGCTCTGGTAATGGTAGGTTGTCGATAAATATCGGTCCGTAAAAAGTTCAAATACCGTTCGCCATTTAAACTTTGTCTAAAAAAGAAGGTACCTACAATTCGTTCATTTAAAATTCCACACCATACACTCACTTTGAAACTATATTGGTCCTTGGCTTCAATAATAAAATCAGGATTATGATCTGCCCACCATCTACAATTTTGAGAACTGACGATACCATTTGAGGTAAAAGTTGCTTCGTCAGAAAATAGCACATTTTTTGAGAAATCACGGTAGACTTCTAACATTCCCTGGAACCATGCACAAAAATGAAATCGAGCGTCTTAATGTCGCAGTACTTGCACAAATTTTGGTTTGTATGTGTAAAAGTGATTTTGCAGCGGTTTGAGATATTTCTGCCTTTTCTGCCATAATTTTCGTCGAAACTCTTGGTGTCTCAGTGACTGTCAGTAAAACATTGTTTACATTATTTAAATTATTTACAACAGGCTTAACGTGAACACTTTTATATTTGTTTTCAACCGAACCAGTTTCTTTAAATTTTTGCAATATCTTTGCCACCGTAGTAAAATGCAAATTTTGGTATGGATGCCTTCCATTGGAAATTTCAGCTACTTCTCTTGTGCTATCATAATTTTCGCCATATAGAAATACTATTTCTATTTTTTCTTGTATACTCAGTTTTGGAGCCATTTCTATTGATATATTGAAAAACTCTAAAACTGATAAAGAATGACAATTCCAACAAAATTGTCAACAGGTTATTGTGATATTTGTTATTGTTACAACAAAACTAGATCTTTTTTCAAAGCCGCCTTATAAAATTCAAAAATATTGAAGTTCAAATTCACTAACCAATATTAAATTTAGCAAGGATAAATAATGTATTATTAAGTTTTAATTACAAATATTACTTGGTTCAAATTTTATTCACGGGATGATAATATTGAATAGGCTCATATGCATATACAGGGCATGACTACAATACAATACAATACAATAGTTTATTCATCCTGTAAGATCACATGTGATATAGGACACCTAGTGCACTTCAAAATTATCAGGTTATACATCGATAACTTGTTGCATAATTACAAAGAGTGTCAGTTTGACAGTTTAAATATTCTGTCAAACTGACACGATTTGTAATTATGCAGGAAGTTATATACTTAGTTTTTTTCAATTGAGGTATTTTCTGCGCTGGAAACGTGCCTACTGCTCATTGAAGTGCTGGAAATACCGAAGGTGTTATTACTTGAACCTGTAGCGTTTTTAAAATTGGATTTCATCTTATTTATTATGTTTTGGCGATGTTGTTCATCTAACTGTAGGTAGGGTTTGATAGAATTGCTATTACCATGTCCTGTTATTTTAATAAGTTCTTGTTCCGATACACCTGCTTTTGCCAATTGTGAAACAGCAGTGGCTCGGTGAGAATGATTTGAAAATGTTTTGTTTGTCATATTTAAGTTTGCCAATTCTGCAGACTTTTTGGTCCATTTACTAATATCATGCACTCCAATTGGCATATTTTTGTACCTGCCAAAGGTTTTTTGTTTTCTTCAGTTAGGATTTACTGTCAGAAATAACCTATGCGTTTCAATATTGATGTTTTCCCATCTTTTTATCATTAGTTCATCTAGAAGTCTCACTGGACAACGACTTCCCTCATTATGGTTGGGTACAAGCACACGGTTTTGCTCCTCCCTGTGTGGTTTTGGTCAAGCATGACGCTCCTTCATTTCCTCTCCTCGCAAGTTCTTCAGAAGAAATTCAGAATTTTTTTATTTGTAATCCTTCCGATGTATTTTTATCCCACGCTTCTATCATTGCTTTGTACTCGGTATCTTTAAATGCTGATGCACTAACCTTTCTCTTGTCCGGTAACATTTGAAGTTCCCTTCTTTTTGAATTTCTTGCGTTTCGTGCGGCTAAAAATATGGGACTAGAGAATGGATCAATTACTCTATTAAACTCCTTCATATATTTTTCTTGTATTTGTTTTGCCGTTACGTTCCACATCGTTTAAACCACATTCACTCTATAATTTTCTCCGTTACCTTTTCACATATTGAAAGCCCAATCTGTCAAAATGGATGCTATCATTTCAGTGGAAATTGATTCATTCAGTACATAGTTTCTTTCACTACAAAACGTAAGAAATTGTTTCCATACGTACTTTTTTGTTTTCACTGTATTATGAGGCTCAGTATTTTGTATGCTTTCGTCTATTGCATTCAATGATAAATCTCCGAATCGACTCATTTTTAAACAATTATTGATAAACGTCAAAATTCGACGGTCCTGTTAGTTAGTGTATTGTTGTATATCGATGTCGATGTGCTTACTACGGAAATGAAATTATTATAAAATTTTCGATTGTAATCAGGTATTATCGAAATTATACAAGGTTAACTTAACTAAATTGAACGTTCTGATTGGTTAAAAATTACACGAAAAAAATAATCATAATTAATCTTCCGAAATGTCTATTCCACAAATATTTGATTAGTTTTGACCCAAACGTATGTGATTTAGGTTATTAAAGCTGTTTCCAGATAAAACAAGAATGTATAATGTTTCTTAGTAAGGGTAGAGGAAAAAATGGTTCAATCTGGTTCAAAATTGGTACATGGGGTCCTCGTTGGATTCCAAATACATTTTCTCGATATGTTGCCAATTTGACCCATTTTTCGTCACCACAGACAACTTTTTTACAATTCCTGTCAAATCTGAGGGCACGTGACATAAGTCGTAACTGATTTTTCAGGTGTCAGACATGCATGAAACGAACCGCCATTAGAATTTTTCAGAAATTTCAATAACAATTTTTTTTCCCCATATGTAGCCAAATTTATGACGGACACTGTATATAGTATATAATAAAAATAAATAGGAAAACGGGATAACGGGATGATAAAAAACGGCATAACTGGAAAATGGGATAACGGGACAACCTGATAACTCGGTAATAGGATTGGCCACGGCAAAAAAAAGGCCACTATGAGAGAAAAAATGACAACTCCCGCACTATTTCAGGCCACAATAATGAAATGATTTAATACTGTGAAATCTTCTTGCTGCAACTTATAAAAAATATGTGAAAATTTGAATTTTTCTCTTTGCATGTTACCTGAACTGCAAGAAATCCATAGAAACAGCAAATCCTATTAAAACCGAAAAATGCGATCCGACAGCGTAGCGTGCCGTTCACCCCAGAGAAAAACTCCGCAAAAATCCCATTAGCCATGCCTGCGGTCGCCAACGATTCGGAAAACTCGCTCCGCTCGCTTTTCCTCCGATTCCCAAACCGTACAGCTGGCAACGCCGCCGATAGCTCTGGCTGGGTTGAGCAAAACGCTCGTCGCCCCATCTTGAGTAGAATATAGCTTGTGAACGGTGAGTGTAAAATTGTGCTACCAAAATCCGATGTTTGTAATTTAAAGTGTATAAAATTAAGTCAAGCAATGTCTTCGAACAACCAGAAGCAATCGACCACTCAGCGTATGATACAAGGTCAGTGTAGTGTTATGCTTTTTATTTGGAAACCGTACGGCCGCGCATTTCTCGGCAGGATTGATTTTCTAGGCGCCATGACTATCGATTTAACGAATTATTGTGACAGTTTTGCTACGGGAAGTGTTTATATTGTGATGTGTACCCTCGACGAACAATCCCGTACCTGGGACACCCCTTCGAAACTACTTTTCGCCCTCAAAAATCCCACTGCGGCCTGCAGCGAGAAACCAACCTCTCCTGCCGTGCCAGTCTCATCCCGATTTGGCTTCGTCTATTTAAATGTTTATTTCGGCTCGAACTTACGATTTCCACCGTATTTCGCATTGTTACAAACCTGAACCGTCTTCCTATCTCGGTTAAATGCCTGCCATTTCTTGTTCTTATCTTCTGCGTGCTTCTTATCTAGTATGCTGTGGCTCGCTCTCGGCTGCCTAAACTAAAAATAAAATTTATAGTGAATTATTCACCTGTTTAATTTTAGCTCAATGAAAACAAAACATTTATTTCTCTGTAGCGAACAGGTTGCAACAGCATCGTTGAAAGATGTAATAATATGCCTGAGTGTTGTTGGTTATGTGACGTATTGTCGAAGTTAAATGCTACTCAGTACTCAGATCATAGAGTGCTGTTTCTTGTAGTTCCAACAGGTGATATCAAGTCCAAATATTTGAATTGAAAATTCAACATTTGCCGCACCATAGATATTTCTTTATATAATAATTCTTCGAACGTAACATCTTATCAAGTACCACCGAATATTGGAGTAAATAACTTCCAAAGGTTTAAAGGGTTCAAGGCAGCAAATCTGCATGCCTAGGTGCGTAGTACGGGTTGCCTACCGCTCCGATCTCTTATTTTATCAATGAATGAACCATTCGATTACCCATACTTCGTAGTTGCTTATAAGAATTCAGCAAATGGTACCAATGAAAATGAATAGAAAGCAGGTGTGAAATATCGAATATAGACAAACGTCAAGGTCATTATTCGGATCGCATTCAAGAATTTGGGCTAGTGATTAAGAGGTCAGCGAAGTTTTGCCAATAACAGTGTACCTATATGGCGATCATATTAAGAACACGTTCACTTTATTTTACTGTTGATATTTCGTTTCTAGCCTACTGGGTGTGAGTAAATAAACTAAAATATAAAAAGGGCGTCGAATTCATTTAATGAATTTTGCAAAATAATCCTGCTCAGTGAGAAGGATCAGAATAAAGAACAACAATAACCTTTCATGTGATTTATTGTCATCTTCTTAGTGGCGGAAAAATGAACACAAAACCCTTATGGTCTCATTCATGTACTGATGATGAACAAAAATATATTTGACAAAATCAAAGAAAAAACTTCAAGACATTATTGTTCGGAACCCTATCTTCTGAAAAAATATGAAAATAGTGATTTATGTAACGAGTGTGTAAAGTGTCCTCTTTTTGACAAATGTGAAGCCGAAGGAGAATGAGACATTCACATGAGTCTTTTCACACGAATTGCATACAATATTTTTTCTATACCATACACACAGTGCTTTTCTTTAATGTCCCCCCCCCCTTTTATTTTTTGAACGGGTCAACTCAAAAAATTGAAACTTGTGATAATGAAATTGATGCATGAATACCTACTATATTTTGGAGTAAAATTGACAGATGAAACTTTCAAGATGGCGACTGGGCGCCACCTGGAAAAAAAAATTGAAAGGTCTTGTGACACATCCTTTTGAAGCTCCTGACGAATACTTCACAACCCTAGAATATAAAGTCAATATCTTCACCTACTAAAAAATGGCGGAACATTTAATGATTACCTGAATAAAAACACATTAATATCGATACATCTAGAAATATTTGTCTTCTTTTGCCAAATTGCAATTCCAACAACCCGATGAGGTTTGATAGGTTATTTTTTGTTTAAACAAAAAATGACAAGAAATGTCAGTACGACAACGAACATCATTGTTCACTTAAAATATTCTCATTTAGTTTTCGGTTTTACTAGTAAATAGGTACCTACCACGTGAACTATCTCTAAAATGGTCAATTCTCGTCCATTGGAAGAAAAAATCGAAGCGATTTTTATTTACGGTGCGACGCGTAACTTTCACGAAACCGAAAGAATTTTTAATGATCGTTTCCCGAATCGTCCTATCTGTAGAAAATATTTAAGGGAACTTGTAACCAAATTTACAACTACCGGTAGTGTTCAGAACAAAAAGCCCCCAGGTCCTTCATTCCGGAAGAACAACAAGTTCAAATAATTGGTGAGATGATAGTAAATCCTCAACAGTGTTGTTTGTGAGGTGTGTCCTTCTACTGTGTAACTTTTGAAGAGGAATAAGTATCATCCATACAAAATCAAAATGGTACACCAGTTAACTGAAGATGACCCTGATCGAAGAACAGAATTCTGCGAAATTATAACGGCAACCATTGCAAGGCATCCAACCTATCTCCACAATATTTGTTTCAGTGACGGAATCTACATTTTATCTCAACGGCAAGGTTCACAGACAAAATTGCCGTTATTGGAGTAACACCAACCCTAACATTTTCCGGAAAACTCATACTCAATATCCAGAAAAAATTAACGTCTGGGCAGGAATATTGGGAAACCATATTGTAGGACCTCTATTCATTGAACAAAATTTGAACAGGGGAATTGTATTGGAATATGCTGGAAAATACTGTTGACCCTCCAATCACCGAAATCGTCGAAGCGAATCCTAATGTATTTGATATGGATATTGTATTCCAACAAGATGGAGCACCACCACATTACTAAGGACAAGTGAGAAACTATTTGGATAATATTTTTCCCGGTCGTTGGATTGGCCGTCAAGGTCCTACGGAATGGCCAGTCCGCTCGCCAGATTTGACACCTGTAGACTTTTTTATGGGGCTATTTGAAGCAAAAGGTGTACGAAACTGAACCTGCTTCAATATTGGATATACGGCAGAGAATAATAAATATTTGTAGAAATATCGACGTTACTGTGTTCGAAAATGTTCGCCGTGAAATATCGGAGAGGCTGTCCTTATGTCAAGCAGTTCAAGGCAATCATTTCGAGCATCTTCTGAACTGAACTCAGCTCCTTTCCTCAAATTATGAAGTTAAACGTCGATGTATTCAGGCAATTATTAAATGTTCCGCCATTTTGTAGTAGGTGAAGATATTGACTTTATATTCTAGGGTTGTGAAGTATTCGTCAGGAGCTTCGAAAGCATGTGTCACAAGACAAGAAGAATTTAATTTTCATCTTGAAAGTTTCATCTGTCAATTTTACTCCAAAATATAGTATTTATGCATCAATTTCATTATCCCAAGTTTCAATTTTTTGAGTTGACCCGTTCAAAAAATAAAAGGGGGGACATTAAAGAAAAGCACTGTATATGGTATATTTTTGAAATCTGGAAAAAAGATCATTCCAAAAATTAAATAATATACAGGGTATCCCATTAAAAAGAAAATTGAAATCTGCACGCTAGTGTATTTTTGATAGGATTTCATCAAAATTCAGTCATAACCACATAACTTTTACATTTAACTTTTTTTCTACAGGAAATAATAACGATGATAAGGGATGGGAAATTTATAGTGAATAAACCGGTACCTTACCTTCGTTTCTTTTAGAATCTCCGAAGATCTCAATAATCTATTATTTATAACTTCCTCTGCAATTTCAACGTTCTCCTGTACTCTAGTGTGCTATGCGATTAAAAATATCAACCGTGTACACGATAAAGAGCGAAGGGCCAAGTATCGGTCCCTGCGGAATCCCTGAACGTATTTTGATGGAATTCTTATCGCTGAGGAGCGAGTGGTGATATCATCGCGCGCGATTTTTACAGAAATTATTTTTCAATGATTTTCCACAACTTGTTGCATGGAACAACAAAAAAAAGAACCCACTTGAAATGCCATTAGTGCCTTCTTGCACGGAGATTTCCTCATTTGATTGCAAGGTATTAATAAAAAATATGACTTTGCAATTTGTTCACCAATCAATATTTATTTCCATTTTTTCGACATAGTTTACATGTATTGGAATTGTCATTTAGTTAGTACAATTACATTAGTGTATCTAAACAAAAAATTACTCTTGAAATATATATATATATATATATATATATATACAGGGTGTCCCTGGACTTCCTCTTTTCCTCTCGGGAATGTATAGATAGGGTCAAAATATCACCAGTACTTCATATAACTTTTGTTCCTAAAACCCTTCGTTACCAAGTTACGGGCCCTCAAAGTTACAAAATGAAAAATGTCTTTCTTTGATAACTTTCAAAGTGAATATTCAAAATCATCTAAGTTTTGGTGATTGACTAAACAAATGAATTCCTTCGATGAGCTTTCATGCAGGAGTCACTTGTTTTGCTACAAAGTCAGGAACGGACTACCCCCGATTTTCCACACCCCAAAACTTTGAAATGACAGATAATTTTTCAATAGTTTTCAACGAAATAAGGTTACGTAGACAATTTTCTGAATAAAAGTACTCGTGTGGAAAGTCAATCGGAGCAACGATTCTTAATAAAAATGCAGTTTTACTCGACGACATCAAACCCGATCGTCCACAATTATTTGAAATGTAAAATTTTCACAGAAATACTAATGCTAACGTTAATTCAACAACATTTATAACAGGGATAATACAAAATATGCTAAAATAAAGTCGCAAACAAAAAGTACAGTACCTAGTTGGAAGTTTCATTCACAATGTAGATATTTTTTCAAATGAAATATCAAGTTATGTAGATTCGTGGTGTTTTTGAACTAACAAGCTACTCCACTATGAAATATCGAATTCAGTCCATATTCTGTATGTACGCGTGGAATAAGCACGTTTCATGTTGTGTTATCTGAATCTCATGAAACTCAACATTTGGATGTTGCAAATTCGTATTCACAGCTTAAATGTTGAGGAGTTTCACTGATAAGTATAATTTCATGGGAGAAAATCTTCAACCCAAAGATAAATTTAGCTGAAAAAACGCACATCGGAAGACATAACTAATAAAAAGCAAACGAATAAACTACGAAAACGGCTGCACATGAATGGGTGAAAAATATCCGGTGAATAAATTTATGTTCCATTTCTTCCACAGATGTTGACAAAAACACCTTGTAGAAAGAAATAAAATTAGTGTGGATAAAAAATGACAACTGAAATGCGATTTTGTTTTGTTGAGTGGTGCGTTGTCATTGTATTGTCAACAGTGTATTGACAGTTTGAAGTGTTTTGAACTTTGGGTCAAAACTAATCAAATATTCGTGGAATAGGCATTTTGCGGGAGATTAATTATGAAAATACGATTTAGTCTTGTCACTAGGTGTAGTCATGCCCTGTATATGGATGCACATAACCTTATTCAATATTTTCAACCCGTAAATGAAATTTAATATTTGTAATTAAACGTTAAAAAAATTATTCATCATTGGTAAATTTAATTTTTGATCATGCCCAGTATATTGACGCACATGAGCTTATTCAATATTTTCAACCCGTAAATAATATTTGTAATTAAAAGTTAATAATACATTATTTATCCTTGCTAAATTTAATATTGGTTACCTGAAAATCAATGTTTATAAACAACGCCCATTTCGAAATGTGGAACATTTAGAATTTGTGCAGCGCTGATCCACAGAACTATGTTGAAAAATGTCCGCGAAATGTTTTCCAGAACAATTCCATGTATGGAGCGCGAAGGTGTTCACGTAGAATATTGAAAATTAGTACATTGTTTGTTTATTGAGTTTTTTTATTTTTCCAAATCCACCTAAACAATACTAAATTCAATTAGGATAAATAATGTATTATTGAGTTTTAATTACAAATATTAGTTGGTTTAAATTTTATTTACGGGTTGAGAATATTGAATAAGCTCATGTGCGTCAATATACAGGGCATGACTACACCTAGTGACAATACTTAATGGTGTTTTCATAACACCGGCACACAAAAAAAAAAGTTGTCTGTGCACCGGGCGCCACCTATCTACGGGCATGTTTTTCGACCCGCTGAACACGAATTTAAAGTCAGTTTAGGCCGTCCGGGCTTCAATTTCGAGTAAATTGCAAAAAACCCCAAAAAATAGCGAAAATTCGATGTTTTGGCAAGATTTTTTTTTATTGAGATCTAATACAAGCATAATTTTCATGTATTTTGATCTGTTTAATACTAATTTCGATCGTACTTCAATCATAAACCGTTTTAAATCTAAAAAAATTGTAAAAAATCATCAAAAAATACAAAAATCGAAGAAAATTGGGATTTTGTTTTAATCTATCTGAAAACGTTCTGCGGTTTTTTACCGGCTGAAACTCCCCACAAACGTAACAAAATTGATCAGGACTCTTATTGCATAGATGGGAATTGCTTCTTGTAATAGTATACTCTCCAGTAGCCAAGTTTTCCACTACTGAAGAGCTGCAGTCGCTGGATGACGACGCCTGCGGGCCTGCTTTCTCACCCTGACCAGACGCCGATACTGGGTTTCCGAATCCCTGCATTGTAAAGTACTCATCACTTTTACCTGCCATGACGGCACACACGCCGTTAACCCAGGGACTCTGCCAGATGGTTCTGTTGCCCACCGTCACCCCGAGGAGGTGCCCTGGTTGCAAGTACAAGCGATCATGCAATGAAATGAAGTCTGCACTTCGAAGAAGTTGAAATTCCAACACGATGACAAATTTTTACTAAATAAAGGAAAAGGTGGAAAAAGAGGTATCCACATCGTAGATCATTTGAGAATGAAACAGTACAATACCCTCGAAAAACCGTTAAAAATTCAATTTGTGTACATTCTTGGATCTTAATCTTGTATTTTAGAAATAAAAAATACAAGAAATTTATTTAATTGTGTTTAAAAAAATTTTTTCCATTTTTTCAGCAGCAATTTTCTGCTATTTTATCGGTTTTTTGCAGTTTTATGAATGTTTGAGGGGATTTTTAATTTTAAAATATCATTTTGCTTTTTGTTTTGCAATTTACTCGAAATTGAAGCCCGGACGGCCTAAACTGACTTGAAATTCGTGTTCAGCGGGTCGAAAAACATGCCCGTAGATAGGTGGCGCCCGGTGCACAGACAACTTTTTTTTTTGTGTGCCGGTGAATTAATCTTTCGCAAAATGTCTATTCCACAAAGATTTGATTAGTTTTGACCCAAACTCATGTGATTTAGGTTATTAAAGCTGTTTACAGATGAAACAAGATTGTATAATGTTTCTTAGTAAGGGTAGAGGAATAAAATGGTATTTTCGTTTATATTTCATCTGGTTCAATATCGGTACATGGGGTCCTCGTTGGATTCCAAACACATTTTCTCACTGAAAATTTTCGATATCTTGTTAATTTGACCGACATACAACTTTTTTATAAATTCCCGCCAAATCTGAGGTCACCTGATATAATTCGCAACGGATTTTGTTGTTGTCAGACATGCAGAAACGAACCGCTATTAGAGTTTTTCAGACATTTCAATAACAATTTTTTTCCCATATATAGCCAACTTTATGACGGCCACTGTATATATAAATAAAATGACATGCATAGTATATACAGAAGCCAACAATAGAATAATAAAAAAGAAACATTTTCGTCACACATAATTGATCACAGAGTCTAATTTTGTATAAAATCACCTATACTATAAAAACAATCTTTCAATAAAAAAATCTTCAACTCATGTTTGAATGAATGAAGTATAAACATATCGTAGGGTGAGTACTACAAGTAGGTAATTACAAATAAGTTATTTCGAGAAAAACGCACAATGTTCTAACATTTTCATTTCTTGTGATGAATTTGTATGATATCTATTCGAAAAAATGTACACAATGTTAAATATTTGAAAAGGGAAACATTCTCAATTGAATATTGATAGAAAGATTTTTCTGTGAATTGAAAAATCCACGATTAAAATGAAGTTATTTTTTGTGAATGTCTAACAGAAAATAACTACTTCCCCGGCTAAAGCCACGCTGGACATTGAACTACATCTGATAGATATTCTGAAAAGGCCCTAACTCAAAAGAAAAAATCTGAAATTGAAAATTTGCATTTTCATTCAGATAGTTATTTGATTTTCTATTCCAGTCTCAATTAAGAACTCATAAAGATGAATGAGGCAAAGAAGAATGTTTCCCAAAAGAGAGTACTCACCAGAAATCATTCGTAACATTGACGCAGGAGAGACATCGCATTCACTAGGTCTTCAATACATTTTTGTCGAAGAAAATCTATTTCACGCTTCCACGATCATCAGGAAGACCGGAAGAAATGGGAAACACATTTTCAAGAAGCAATCTCACTTTGCAAAGATGGAAAAAGTTAGAATCATTTCTTTTGGAGAGACACTTTGAAATTAGTGTTTTCTGACATTAAAACTGTCATGGGGTATGATAGATTGATTTGTTGAAAATATAAACAGGATGTTCATAATATCAGATGTGGAATCATCTGCGACTGAAAGATAAACTTTAGTCACTATCTTCCATCGTCAAGATAACCTCTTTCAAAATGAAAATAATACAAATTCATCACAAGAAATAAAAATGTTAGGAAAACATTAATTTGCGTTTGTATCGAAATCACGAATTTGCAGTTCCTACTTGCAGTACTCACCCCACGATATGTTTATACTCTTCAGTTCTTCCGGAAGATTATTGAATATTTTGTGTCCAATATGATCAGATGCACATGCATTAATTTTTTTCTCGAGCTAAATTTACATGAAAATGGTGCATTTTTCTTGTTTCATAACGATGAATATCAGAATTGCGTATAAAAGTTCTCTTATTTTTTAAAACATGGACAAAGGTTTCGAAAATGAAGAGGCATGGAAGTGTCAAGATGCAAAAAGTTTTGAAAAACGTTCATCACGTTTCACTGTCAGAAATTCTTGCGATACATCTCAAGATTCGTTTTTGTCCAATAAAGATATCTTTCGTACCAGGTGCATTGCCCACAGGCAGTTGCCATATCTAAGTCTCGATTCAACTGAAGCGTAGTAAACATCCAACAACTGTTTCACTTCTAGTACAGGTCGTAAATTGATGAATAGAAAACTCAAAGAATTGAGTTTGGAACATAATATTTGGCAATGGGATTTCCAAGAGAAGTTTTCATCCAGAGACACCCCCAAAAGCCTAACCTCACCATGTGTATTGCACATAGCATTTTCACCGATGTTTACTTCAAGATCATCAATAGTTGACAAGAGTGAATTCTTAACATCTGGTTTTTTTAAACATTGAAAAATAATTTTTTGCTATTGAAAAAAGATGATACTGTATTGTTTCAATACATTTCGATATTAGGTGTTCACTATCTGTGGAGGGCAAAACCAATGAAAAGTCATCTGCATACGCAGTATAATCTGCGGTACCAATGATAGCATCTAGATGGTTTACATACAAAATTAATAAAATTGGGCCCAAGATGGAGCCTTGGAGAACACCCATGTTGACTTCCTCACTACTCGAACGTATGGTTTTGATTTGGTTTTCGTTTTTGAACTGCATCGTGACAAATTGTTTCCTATCTCTTAAAAATTATGAAATCCAGTTTAATGGTATATCCCTTATGCCTAAACTCTTCAATATATCTAGCAACTTCTGATGGTTCACACAATCAAAAGCTCTGCTCAAGTCGTAAAATATTGCAGGGCATTCATCCTTGTCGATAAACTGGGCAATGCGTTAATGGGAAGAATACATTGCCGATGATGTAGACATTTTATGACGAAAATCGTGTTGACTGTTGCTAATCACTTCGTGTTTTTCCAAGAATGATGAAAGTCTATCCAAGAATGCATCATGAAAAACTTTTGCGAGACTCTGACAGAGTACGATCATTCTTCTTGAAGAGAGGTACAACCTTTCCAGTTTTAATGCTTTGTGGAAATGCTCCAGATTTTAAAGAAATATTAACTAAAATTGTCAATGGCTCAATAATAACCATCAAAACACTCAACAATACTGGAACTTCATCCAATCCCGGAGATTTTTTGTTTATAATCAAGAATTTTTAGAGTGTTGTCAAATCAGCCACTACTTCCTAGGAGGCCTTCATATTATTTTCAGCATTTGAAATGCGATTGTGATAATGACATTTACGCTTATGTTTGATCAGAGAAATATGTTTCCGCTTCGATTCTTTTAAGCAGTGCCCGAGTTTGGATACATTTTTTGTAATATGTAAAGATGCTTCAGAGCTCCATTAGTACGAATGACTTCACTATCAACCCATTTTTTACCAGTACCGCGATGTATAAAAGCTTCTGTGGGAAAAGCCCCATCAAAGTGATACATACTTTACATACGTGTGTTGTGGATTATCATAAAATTATTTTGATAAACAATTGTTTATTTGAAGTTTCGGATGTTTTTTGTAAAGGTTTGCCCTCTTCTGGTAATATCAACTTATTTTTTCTATTTGTAAAAAATCAAGTCGATTTCATGCACAGCAATCTGGAATGAACTAAATGTCCTGGAAGAATGTTGAATATTTTTTTCCTGCTGTTTGCCGAAACGCACGTTTCTATTCGAATGTAAATCAGATTTTTCGTTCCGTGATAAGGTGGCATAAACTCGTATGCGTAATCAAGATAATTAAAATGAATAGGGGATTAATTATATATTTTTTAATTAGCTTACTATTCGCTTTTTGGTACGTGAGACATGCACTATATTAAAGTGGCGGCAGATAAAAAATTGTTACGTCATTCTCTCATTACATTATGATGAATCAAAGATAATATTTTCGGAATAAACAAATTAGCTGATTTTTATCGGTGCACTACCATTATAAGGTGAATAATCAAAGATGCTTTGCCTAAAATATATCATAGCATAATCATATTAAAAATTGTCAATACAAAATATACTTTTGTTGATGACCTTCAGATAATAACCACTGTTTACATGATTGGAATATAGATATTTAAAAAAAATGTGCATGAGTTTGGTGAATATATTTCGATGATATTTTCATAAAAAATGATATTTTTTCCACTATACCCCTGATACAATTTACCAAAAAATAGGAGAACTTTTTTTTTTTGTAACCGAACCCTGGGTTATATAGATGATAAAATTTTTGGTTGATTTTAATTTTTTTTCAACCTTCTTTTTTTATCATTCTTTTTTACCTATGGATCGCACTGTACAAAGTATATGAAAGGTTCATACTCATCTTGTTCTCGTTCTCTTGAATATTTTCCAGGGACAGGAGAGAAAAAGAAACCCTCGAAGGAATTTTTACTTACTTTCTGCTGGGTTCTGGTATCGGAAAAATTCCGATTTTTATTATCTGCTTTGTATGCTGAATGATATTACCATCCTCAGTTAATGTTCTGATGTTTTTCATAGGTGACTATTTGGTCTCCTTTCCATAGAATACTTAATACCCTAGTTCTTCATAAAACTAGTTGGATTCTCTCCCTACCCACTAAAATCTAGGAATTTATCTAACCTAACAAGACCCCGGGCCATAACGTCTCAGTTGTATCAACTGAAGAGTATCCAGACCATTTCTAAACTAGCGTTTTCAAGAAAAACAATCACACACCAACAGGTACCTCGAATCGAAATGAACCCGGACAAAACCAATAAACGAAAAAATTAAATGAAGATACTGTGTGTACGGTGTTTAATGTGTTTGTGGCGAAAATTAGGCACTATACCGGGTTACCACGAGGTGAGGTACGCCCCCCAATTTTTCTATAGTTTCAAATTTGGTACGTCGATATATTACTCAAATACGCATATTTTGACTCCATTACCGAAAATTCACCCCCCAAACTTTTTTTTTCAAATGACACCCTGTACAATTTTTTACATTATCCGGAAGAACACGCAATTTGTAATAACAGTGTTCTTCAAAATTGAAAATCGGTTGAAAAATGGAGGAGATACAGTTGATTGTTCAATCGAACAAAGTTGGCCATGAACATCAAACTCAAATCATCACAACTGACGAACGGCGTCAGCATTTACGAGAGGAAGGTTCGAGGTAAGATACAGCTGAAAATTGAGCTTCTCATGTAATTGCAGCAACAATATTTTCCAACAATTATCAAAAATATATGTTGCCATTTGAGAAATGGCAGTTGTGAGCATTTCTTTATGGGTACTACTCCGTTTTGAGGACATACGGTGCTCAGACTTCCTCCTTATCACTGTATGTTTAACCCAATTGAACATATATGGCATCAGCTTACGTCAGCAGTCGAAGAAATAATACTTCTCCAACCTTAAGTTCAACTGTGGTAGCTCTTATTCAAACAGAAACTGCAAACATTCCTTATAGCAGCTGGGTCAAGTGTGTTTCCCATATTAAAAAGGTGGAAAAATCATATATGGATATAGAAAAAATTCCCAAAGAAAAGTTTATTATCAATTTGGATGACGACAGTGAAAGTGAAACTGATCTTCCTGAGTAATTTTGTTTATAAATAAGTTTTATCGAGAAACTGAACTTTTTATGAAGTATAAAGTTTTACATTTTACATTAATTAGGTATACAGTGCTTCTCAAAAGTCCTCTCCCCCCCTCTTATTTTTGAAACGATTATACATAAACAAGTGAAATTTGGAAAATTAATATTGAAGGTTGTAATCTTCCCTACTAGTGATAATAGATGACGAAATCGTCAAAGATGACGTCACAAGGCCATTGTGACCAATAATTTTAAATGGAACCCTACGGCAAGCGACACCTTTTAAAAGGTATCGAAAAAACCTATTCAATGATACTAATTTTGTTTGTGTTTATGGCAGTTTAAATGGCTCATTTAAATTCCATTCAGTATGATATTAATTACAGATTTAAGAATCAGTATCTACTTGAAGAAATTGCTCGAAGTGACATCCAGTTACTTCCTGACAATGAAATATCCTATTTTTAAACTCTTCTCGTACTTTTGCAAATGTGTTTGCGGAAACAGCCTCACATTCTGCAACAATACGTTGTTTTGAAACGTCAATATTGTCAGGTTCAGTGGCGTAAACCTTCGATTCAAGGTACCCCCACAGAAAAAAATCCAAAGGTGTGAGGTCCGGTGATCGAGCTGGCCATTCCGTTGAACCTCGTCGTCCAATCCATCTACCACGATACTCCTCATCCAAATACCGTCTTACTGCACCGTAATAGTGTGGAGGAGCACCATCCTGTCGGAATGTTATTTCCAAATTGCCGAATTCATCTGGATTATCTTCCAAAATTTCAAGGATTAACGGTTCTATTGCGTTTTGCAACAGCTCCAGATAAACCTCACCAGTTAATTTAGTATTTAAAAAAAGAGGCCCAACGATGTGGTTTCCCAGGATACCTGACCAAACATTCACCTTCTGGGGAAATTGGGTATGTGTTTCACGAAACAGGTGAGGATTTACGTCACTCCAATACCTCACATTCTGTGTATTTACATTTCCATTCAGATAGAAAGTACTTTCGTCACTAAAACAAATTGTTTTGACATAGTCTGGTTGTTGGTTAATTTTAGTTTCCATATTTTCACAAAATTCTAGTCTTCGATCTGGGTCGTCGTCGGAGAGTTGATGAACCATTTTTAATTTGTATGGATGAAATTTGTTTTTTTTTCAACACCCTGTGTACTGTACTTCGACTGACTTCACAGGTAGATGCAACGTGAGTTGTTGAAGAAGTAGGATTAACTATTACTTCTGCCAGTATATCAATTTTTTTCTCATCAGAAATTTGTGGTTTGCCAGATCGTTTCGCATCATTAATACTACCCGTTGTTTCAAACTTACGAAGAAGCTCCCTTAAATAAGTCCTCGAAACGGGGCGATCGGGAAACCTCCCATTAAAAATGCGTTCTGCTGCATGAATATTTTGTCCAGTTTCACCAAGAATTAGGATCGCTGCTACTTTATCACGTAAAGCACGTACCATTTCGCTTCTTGAAGCACTTAAACGTTCGGCTCACAACAGTTTAACAAATTATTAAAATGTACAAAAACTTGGACAATTACAAAAACGTCGAATTAGAAAGACTAACAAAAACGTCAGCTTATTTGACAACTATCCAGAGGCGGAGCTTGAATTTGGAATTTTAGTATTAACTGATTTAATTCATCACAGCTTTGCGTTTTTTAAAAGCGAGTTGCCAAAACTGCCATAAACACAAACAAACAAAATTAGTATCATTGAATAGATTTTTTCGATACCTTTTAAAAGAGGTGTCGCTTGCCGTAGGGTTCCATTCAAAATTATTGGTCACAGTGGCCTTGTGACGTCATCTTTGACGATTTCGTCATCTATCATCACTAGTAGGGAAGTTTACAACCTTTAATATCCAGTTTCCAAATTTCACTTGTTTATGTATAATCGTTCCCAAAATAAGAGGGGGATATATATATATATATATATATATATATAATCATATATTATATATAAATAAACAATTCTCAATTATATTCAAGCGATTTTTCTTAATAATTATCTTAACCCAATATCATTATACCTACCTATAAAACAAAATTTAATGGCCAGGGCAGGTACAACTCTGCGTACAATTCACCGCCTGCTGATAACTCAAGTGGTTGGTGATATACGACCTTCTTAGATTTCTGTTCGCATTTTACACAAATTTTTTAAAAAATTCAGCTTGTCTATTCAAGTTATCATCAATACATATTTCCATATCAGCTGCATACTTAGTATGCGATGTTTACCTAGAAATGCAATCCTACTTCGAGTGAGCAATTAATAAAGTTGCAAGAGTGCCCGGAACCAATAAACCTCGAATTTAACGACCTATGCCGAATGCTCCGCTTTTCATAGATCTATCATTGTAAATCAGTTTGTGAATACATTTGGTCAAACTAATGCTTCTGCTGTTATTGGCGACATTTTTTTTTTCAAACAATTTATTGGTTAAATGTGAAGAACACTTTTTTATTTCTTTCTTGTATTCATAAAAAGGGGAAAACTTAAAATATAACTCTCGACTAGGGAAATAGTCATACGAGTCTTCTATCCATATACAGGGTGAGTCAGAAATACTTTGACAAACTTCAGGAGATGATTCTTCACAATATTCGGTTTTATAGATCTTCCTCGTTCGCTACTGGAGTTTTCTAAACTAGTGACTTCAAATGCCCCCAAAAATAAAAATCTAGATCTGAGGACCTTGGTGCCCACGCCTGGTTAGGTTCTTCTACACCCCTACTGATCCATCTATTTGGATTGACAGTGTTAAGGAATTCCCTGGCTACAACGTTAAAATGGGCCGGAGCCCCATCATGCATAAACCACATGCGGATACGAATTTCTAATGGTACATTCTGAAGTAGTCCCGGCAATTCATTCTCTAAAAAGTCTCTGTAAGTTGCGCCATTCAGTCGGAACGGAAGAAAGAAAGGACCTATCAAGTAATGATCAATTATTACCGCCCATACATTTACAGAAAATTGATACTGATAATGTCTTTCACTAACTGCGTGCAGATTTTCCAGAGCCCAAACATGGTTGTTATGAAAGTTTGTGATAGCATTTCGGGAGAAGTTTGCCTAGTCCGTGAAGAGTACATATCTTAAAAATTGAGGATTTCCAGCCAATTTTCCCAAAAACCACTGACACATAGTAACGCGTTGGAGAAAGTCTCGTGGCAAAAGAACTTGTACCCTTTGAATATGGTATGGATAAAATTGTTGATCGTGGATAATTCTCCAATCTGTGGACTGAGTAGAATTGAGAGCTTCAGCAATTATTCTTGTACTTGTTTCTGGATTCTCCTCGAAAGCGTTCAAAACAGCTTCTTCCAATTCTGGGGTTCGGACTGCTCCTGGTCTTCCAATAATATCAGCGCCCTCTTGAAACTACCTGTTTCTGCCAAACGACGGTGGAGACTGGTAGATGTTGGAGCTGAAGGCAGTACTCGATTAGGAAATCGCTGCTGGTAAATACGTCTTGCTTCCTGCGCATTGCCATCCGCAAGGCCATAAACGGAATGCATATCGGCTAAATGAGCATTATTGTTTAAATAATCCATTTTTTCAAAATTAGTGTTTTAAAACTTACAGAAACTTCAACAGAAACTTCAACAAAACGTTTAACTGTCTCTTAATATGTAATCACCAAAACTACTTACTTAAACGTCAAATTAATTTCCTAAACATTCTTGTGAAAAATGCAAAATAATGGTAAAGTTTTCCCAATATCAATTGCAGAAGCATAAAAAAGTCTTGCGGCGAAATCCTGTGAGCAGCAGTGGCGGAGATAACTAATTTTATTAAGATATTTTAAGATTTTAAAAATACTTCATAAATAATGAAAAATGAAAAAAAATTCAAGACAAGCTTTTATTTATACAAATACATTAAGAAAGAAAAATAATGTCTTTCATTGTTTGATATAGGTTATTATTATATACTAAAACGTATTTCGATCGGCACACACCAAGACCACAGACGCTACTGGTTTTCTCTTTCAGAGCTATTAAAACACAAATATAACGCGTGATTTATGACCTCCCATCGTATAGACACACCCCCAAGCATTTATGTCCGATTCGATTGGCCCCGACGAATCGGTGACAGCAGTCACTCAAGTCCACGTTGACTATCGGCTCTTTTGATCTTCCCTTCGCCGACGGCGAATGTTTACGAGTAGTACACATTATTTTTCGTTCCGTTTCTTCGCATACACGCTCGTGTTAGCGAAGTGAGTTTTTATTTGCTCCCTATAGAAACAGCTTCTGCAATTGATATTGGATGGACTATAATAACTTCAACACGTATCGATTATCAAATAATCGACTTGAAATTTTCAAGTCTGAATATCTAGAAAACGGTTGTTTATAGCGACTTGTAACAAGGGTAGCTTTTTTACATAGATATGATAGAGGAATTGATTTGTTTACTGTAAAATGTGCTAGAAGTACGCTCAAAAAAGTTATGAATCTTCAAAAAATAAAAAGACGTGTAGGTGGCGCCCCCTACGAGTAAGAGCAATAATAACATCAGGTTTCAAGTCGACACCTCAAAAAACATCTCAATACCAATTTTCGTTTGATTAAGGTCAGTATTTCGAAAGTTATTTAAAAAAAACAAAATAAAAATAAAACTTGAACACCCTGTATCTTGGAAACGAAGCGTTTCCGGACATATATTTATTTGGACAATTCATATTAGAATATTGTGAGGAATCACCTGAAGTTTGTCAAAGTACTTCTGACTCACCCTGTATATTCTTCAATGAATTCCAGGGGGTCAATTCTTAAATCTCGAACGATAATAATTGTCGTCTTCCATAAAATTCGAAGAAAAGTGCTGCACAAATTTGAAATTTCGTATTCTCAAATTATTATCGATTTCAAAGTCGCCCTACGATAATTCGTGCGTATATTAGACATAGTGGCAATATTCCGGCAATTTCAATATGTAGTCCATTCAAAGTTTCTATAATAAGTTTTATGAAATCCCACACTGCTCTTTAAAAAAATTCAAACATAAATATCCAGTCTGGTATCCCAGCGAGGTTATAAAACTTATTAAGAAAAAAGCCAAGTTACACATAACGTTTAAAATCACAGGTGGTGTTAATTGTTATGAATAATTTAGTAGACTCAGGATAAATATCAAACAAAAACTTAAAGAAGCATTGTATCTACAAAATGTGGAAATCAAGTTGAAAGACGATCCCAAAAATTTCTGGGAATTTATCAATAATAAAAATAGATCTACAAGAATCTCTGGTAAAATGGCATTTGAAGGTGTATCGTATACTAATCCGCAAACGATTGTGGATGTATCAGTAGTTACAATGCCTGCCTTGCCGTATGAAAGTTCATCCAGGCGAGATGACATTAAATAAAAATAGCTGTTTTCGGAACAGCTGTCTCAATTTTATTGCGCAACCGAAATAAATTTTAAAAATGTAAATTTAATTCTAAGAAAAAGTTTTTATCCCCTTAGAGTTCGAAATATTATTCCAAGAGGCCTGGAAAACTGTATTGAAATCTCCTCCAGTAAAACAATCCTCAAAATATCACATATACAATGTAGTTCACTTTATTCGAACGTCACCAATCTTATTTAGAATCGTAATGAGGTGCACCTGGTATGGGTAATTAAATCCGGACCCGCTATAATAAATTCAATAAATATTTAACGGCCTCTCTTACACTCCATACATATCTAAGTACCTGCTAAACATCAACTTATGGAGAAGGCTGGGCTCAGAACTGGCGAGCGATGGTTGTAAATCTTCGATGAACTACTTTTCGTGTTGGCGGTAATGGTAATACGTTGCTGATTATTATTTATTTGTTTACGAGTGTTGTTTGGAATGTGTTTCACAGATATAAGTCACTTTTATATTGTTCGTGTGAAAAATTGTTACTGCAGTTTTATTTCCATCTCCAACGTAGTTTTTTTGAGTTCTTAAGATGTTATTTGACAACAAAAAGAACCCCCTGAATTAATGAATGAATGGCTGAGATATATTACTTTTTTTTAATCGATAAGGCGTATGAGACCCATAGGCGTCAAAAATATGTTAGTCTGCTGAATATGGGGGAATTACTGTGATACTTTTGGTTGGTTTATTAGATCAGCATAGGCATTGGGCAATAATTAGGGGTCTAATTTTTCAATGGTGTTGCTTTTGAATTTTTTGATATTAATTATCTCTTGTAGAATATTTTTTTAGAGTTTCGATGTTGGTGTGAAGGTACGTTTAAACTTACGAGCCGCGCACTTCCAGTGTTTGTTGAAATTATAAATTTCAACGAACTCACCGCGATCCATAGGAAATCCATGAACATTCAGCTGTTATTTTTGAATTGCTTTCAATGGTTTTTTAAAAATTCAAAAAAATGATAATATCAGCTGAACACTTGAAATAATATAATTTCGTTGGAAAGTAATGTTTTTATTGAATTTTGATAATGTGAGGCTATTGATTTGTTGATAATATAAACAGGATGTTCATAAAATCAGATGTGGAATCATCTGCGACTGAAAGATAAACTTTAGTCACTATCTTCCATCGTCAAGATAACATCTTGTGGGGTATTCATGTTGAAAAGGGAAACATTCTCAATAGAATATTGATAGAAATATTTTTCTGTGAATTGAAAAATCCACGATTGAAATGAAGTTATTTTTTGTGAATGTCTAACAGAAAACAACTACTTCCCCGGCTAAAGCCACGCTGGACATTGAACTACATCTGATAGATATTCTGAAAAAGCCCTAACTCAAAAGAAAAAATATGAAATTTAAAATTTGCATTTTCATTCAGATAGTTATTTGATTTTCTATTCCAGTCTTAATTAAGAACTCATAAAGATGAATGAGGCAAAGAAGAATGTTTTCCAAAAGAGAGTACTCACCAGAAATCATTCGTAACATTGACGCAGGAGAGACATCGCATTCACTAGGTCTTCAATACATTTTTGTCGACGAAAATCTATTTCACGCTTCCACGATCATCAGGAAGACCGGAAGAAATGGGAAACACATTTTCAAGAACCAATCTCACTTTGCAAAGATGGAAAAAGTTAGAATCATTTCTTTTGGAGAGACACTTTGAAATTAGTGTTTTCTGACATTAAAACCTGTCATGGGGTATGATAGCTTGATTTGTTGAAAATATAAACAGGATGTTCATAAAATCAGATGTGGAATCATCTGCGACTGAAAGATAAACTTTAGTCACTATCTTCCATCAATATTCAATTGAGAATGTTTCCTTTTTCAAAATTTATTATTATTATTATTATTATTCCATCAATTTAAACATTTCTTGGGGGGGTAATTACCCACTTTGAATACTCGCTTGTTCTCGAGCCCTGGGACAATTGCCTCCCCTCCCCCTTCTCTGCGGGCCTGAGAATGTCGAATTTTACCACCTTTGGACGTTTTTTGGCTAAGCCAGATCACTGTGTGGCGTGTTGTAGATTCGCTTTCCATGTTCTTTCGCATGATAAATCGACCTGCACGAGTCCCGATTCGTTTTACCGAAGATTTGGGTTATTGAAAAATAATCCTTCGGTCCCGTAACGTATTTCAGATGTCGGTATTTGATTTTTGCACGACAATAGTCCTTTGTGAGCAGTAGATTCCTTCGTGTAAGACTAGCTCGTTAGTGGTGTGTCCGCATATTCATCCCGTTCCCCCAGCTTCTGCGATACATTAATACGGCGGCGGAAGAGGTCCATTTGTCAAAAATGTGTCGGGAGGCAGAGGGACGCATTGATCCGGACGCCGTTGCCGCCGCTGCCGCCGCCGAGATGCGAGCCGCCACAATGCGGAAAGCGCAGATTG
>JAFIRS010003745.1:0-116434 GCA_018342105.1 Gonioctena quinquepunctata | reverse complement strand
GTCAGTGTTCACTACCTGCTTTGTAGGAATAGTTTTTGCAGTATTTATCGTTGGTGAAATAGACTTCAACTGATTTAAGAGATCGATTTGCTTATTCAAAATGCAAATTTTGTCCTGGAGCTCGTTGATTATGAGATCCTTTTGTTTGATGATATATACGAACATTTTAGGATCAAATTTATCAGTTTCTTCCACAGCATCAAAAAATGCGGCATCAGAACCGTCGCATTGTTCACATTTGAAGTTGGGTTCAATCTTGTTTTCTTCGATCGACGCACATGTAAAATGAAGTTTGGAATAACAAATACTACATTTTATGCCTTTAACACATTTTCGGTTGCACTTTGGACACTTTAAATTAGAATTTGCGGAGAGCTCTGGAAACACGTTCCGCTCAGTTGCCGACATGTTTGCCTTATCAGTGTCATTTGAGGTGTCCAAAACATTATGGCCACTGAGCAAATCACGTTAAAGGTTTTTAAACTTAAAAGTGGAAAATAACCGTTGCGGTAACCATCCTGTACCACTTACATATCACTTAGAAGTCATAGCCACTTTCAAGAGAGTATGATAGTTTCGGTGACGTTTTGGTAACTTCCATAAAACCTTCAATGTGGCAGGCAGTTGATTGTGAGATTAGTTATTGAGACTAAGGTTCATTTTATTTTTTGCTTCTCAGTTTTTCGTCGGTTTAATTTTTTGTTAAAAAGTTTTTATAGTACAGAAACGGTGTTTGAGAATAATAGCTGGAGTTAACAGAACTTTTTCTTGTAGGAATCTATTCAGACAGTTTAACGTTATGACTCTTGTTTGTGTGCATATATTTGAATTGTCCGTTTATATTTTCGAGAATAGGCATACGTTCCTTATGAATTCAAATATACATAATATAAACACGAGACAAAAACTAAACTTGCATATTCCGTACTGTATCAAATTTCATCAAATTTACCATCTGTGATGTGACAAGTTATTTTTAATAAACTGCCAAAACATATAAAGGAGGCTAT
Organism: Gonioctena quinquepunctata; assembly: GCA_018342105.1. Lineage (NCBI taxonomy): Eukaryota > Metazoa > Arthropoda > Insecta > Coleoptera > Chrysomelidae > Gonioctena > Gonioctena quinquepunctata. The sequence continues at coordinate 115,424 of JAFIRS010003745.1, read as the reverse complement.
TAATTTCATTGAATTCAGTAGGAAGTTGGAAAGGTTTTTAATTCAAGGATGTTTTTATAATTTGGGGGAATTTTTTAATTCGTGACGACTGTAAATTTCTTCATTTGAATGTTTTTTGATACTGTTATTTACATTTCATATCTATGAATTTTTTATATATATATATGTATTTTGTTTTTTTCTTGAATCCTTTTGTATAAATTTTGAGGAGTTTCTTGGGTTATTGGATTCGTTTAGTAATAAAGGTCTATTTGTTAATAGAATACGTTTCGTCCCCGGCCGGGGACATTTTCAATTCTTAATTTTTCAGGGCTGACATTTTCTGGAAAGAATGTATAATGTAATTTTGTGAAATAAGTAACTCACAGGTAACATACCTTGGCATAATGTTTCATGTAGAACAATTTAAGTTGATGAAAAATACGAATATATATATATATATATATATCATGCTTCTTTTATTATTCTGAAACGAGTGTATTGCTTTACATCTGGTTGTGAACGGATGTTTTGTGCGGGTGGTTATGAGTTTGCTTTTAACTCATGTCACCCCTTCAACCAAAAAAAAGGCGTAATTATTGGCATAACTGACCGAGCAATCATATTACGGAAAGACACCCTGAAAAAAGTAAGACAAACATTAACGAATAACAACTTCCCAATTAAACTAATAAACCAAATCATAAAACAAAGAACTCATAAATTATACAACCAAACAAAACCACAATTAAACACGAAAAAATATACTAACTATATCTCCCTCCCATACGTACCATCTTTCTCAGAAAACATTAACAACATCACAAAAAAATTCAATTACCAAATTTGTCACAAATCAAACAACACGTTGAAAAACATTTTCACACCCCTAAAAAGTACAACCCCAACTATGAAAAAATCTAATGTAATTTAGCATTCCATGTAATGACTGTGAAAAAGTATATATAGGTATGACGTCACAATTACTAGAAAATAGACTGAAATGGCATAAATATATGAAAAAGTCAAGCACGGCACTAAACAAACACATCATAAATGAAGACCACAACCCTAATTTCAATAAAACTAGCATTTTAAGCATAGAAACCAACCCAAAAAAAATTAACATCAAGGAGATGATTTACATAAAAAAAAACAACAACGCAATGAACGACAGAACAGACATTGGTAACCTTAGTAAAATTTACCACACCATTTTATAACCACCATAAGCAATAATAACAATAAAACAAAAAAAAGCATCATACCTAACTACATTAAACGAATTTCAGAAATAGGGAAAAAAACCACTCACCCCTACTGTTACCATCAAACACACGACTAAACAATAACCGTTTGTAAACTTGACTTCTCCTCCGAATATCTCCGACCCTTACAAGCAAACTCATAACCACCCGCACAAAACATCCGTTCACAACCAGATGTAAAGCAATACACTCGTTTCAGAATAATAGAAGAAGCATGATATATATTCGTATTTTTCGTCAACTTAAATTGTTCTACATGAAACATTATGCCAAGGTATGTTACCTGTGAGTTACTTATTTCACAAAATTACATTATACATTCTTTCCAGAAAATGTCAGCCCTGAAAAATAAAGAATTGAAAATGTCCCCGGCCGGGGACGAAACGTATTCTATTAACAAATAGACCTTTATTACTAAACGAATCCAATAACCCAAGAAACTCCTCAAAAATATATATATATATATATATATATATATATACAGTGTGACCCATTCAAAATGGAACCACCCCTGTAGAATATGCATTTTTCAATCAATCTCAATTTTTTTTAAATATTAAGCAGCAAAAACTGTATCTTGACACAAATTTTCATAACTTTAGTTTCATTTCCAAGGCACTCTATGGTTCTTTTTCTTTGTCAAAAACGGCAAAAGTTTATTAGACAATTTTTGTTTTGAAATTTGACTACACCACTGGATTCGTAGTCGTTATAAATGAAAACCATGAAAATTTCATAAAAAAATATTGGTTAACAACGAAGTTACAACAACATTAATTTTGGAAACAAAGTATTTGATTATAATTTTTATTTAGATTAAAGACATATTTAAAATCTGGCAACACTGCCGATACAAAGTGGAACACCAGTGAATTTGTACAGCGAAAATCCGAAGTCAATAGCTCATTCCGTTCTACAGTTATAACTCCTGAAAGTATGGTAATGTGAGCGATTTGTGGTGTACTAAATCACAGCCTACTATTGATTTAGTACAATACCTACCTAATGTATTAGTTCAGCTTTCCTCAAATTATTGATACCTCCTCTAAAAGCTTGTTTTTAGTTGAGTTTTGCAGAATTTAAAAAGGAAATTTTTTGTCCTGCTTTCTGTTTTATTATTGAATAAATAATTTTGATTCTTTAAAACTTGATTCGGTTCATTTTGTTTTTATCGGCTATGGAAGACTGCATAACTTGAAAATGAATTTTTAATTTTCTGTTATTTTCGAATACACTTATAACCTAAACTTAAATGAATGATTTTAAGGGAATATAATTTACAAATCTAGTGGCGTGGTCAGATTTTTATTACAAAATCGCTTCCACCACAAATCGCCGTTATTTCAGGAGTTATAACTGTAGAACGGAATGAGCTATTGACTTCGGATTTTCGCTGTACAAATTCACTGGTGTTTTATTTTGTATCGGCAGTGTTGCCAGATTTTAAATATGTCTATAATCTAAATAAAAATTATAATCAAATACTTTGTTTCCAAAATTGAAGTTGTTGTAACTTCGTTGTTAACCAATATTTTTTTATGAAATTTTCATGGTTTTCATTTATAACGACTACGAATCCAGTGGTGTAGTCAAATTTCAAAACAAAAATTGCCTAATAAACTTTTGCCGTTTTTGGAAGTGCCTTGGAAATGGAACTAAAGTTATGAAAATTTGTGTCAAATACAGTTTTTAATGTTCAATATTCAAAAATAAATTTTTTTGAGAATGACTGAAAAATGCGTATTCTACAGGGGTGGTTCCATTTTAAATGGGTCACACTGTATATATATATATATATATATATATTTACATAACTTATAACTTATAGGTCTGTATAAGTGTTTCCTGTGTGTGTTTTCTTTTTTTTGTGTGCGTATGTAACATTTGACAAATCCCATACATTTACAGGGTGTTTCATAATTGAATGCTGATCCCAAAGGGCGATAATGCTTGGATGATTTTAAGAAAAATTCTTCATATGAACATAGGTCCGCAACCGCTTTATTTCTGAGATGTTGAAATTTAACAAAAAAATATATTCTTCCCCAATATCTCTGAAACCGCTTTGTTTTTTTCAATTTTGGTTCATGCAAAGTACGCATATAAATACATTTTTTCCATAATAACGGATTTTTTAATTTTCATCAGTGGCGTCCCTGTTAACATGCCCTGCATTATTTTTGATCAAAATAATGATACGCCATTGTCTTTTTTCCAAATAAATATTATTTTTGTAATTGTCCTCTATCTTCTCATACAAGTCTCTTGCCTTTTTTTCGTCAATAAGAAACTGTCCCTGAGGAGAATGAGAATGAGAAGCGTGGTAAGCAAAGATGTACTTAGAATTGCATATTTCGGACTAAAACAATGCCATTTGCAATATGGGATATTATTATGGGGATCAGTATCACCAGCAAATAGCAAATGATGTTTTTATATCACAGAAAAAAATAATCAGAGAGATGGTTCGAGCTAATTTCAGAGATCATGCAAAACCTTTATTCATTGATTCAGAGATTCTTACGATACCATGTCTATATATACTTGAAGCTATCTTATACGTACATATAAATAAAGATAAATACACTACTGGGGCACTTATACATGATTACAATTCTAAAAGCAAAGAGGTCATTAGAACAGCAAAAATGAAAATAGTAAATAATGAAAAACAAACCGAATGCCGATATGGCAAAATATATAATACGCTTCTAAAAGAATGGAAAAACTATTAAAAAAAAAGTGGTTGGGCCAAGCATTTTACTCAATAAATGAGGTTTTTGATGCAGTCTGGCCAGTTGATTAAAGGCAAAGGCTCTAAGGAAATTGTTCAATTTTGAATGTGTTTTTTAAGAATATGTGTTGAATATATTTTTAGGTTACTAGCTATATTTGTAATGTGATTTGTATACCTTTTCTATTTTTTTTATGACGTGTCTAAACAAATTATGTGTGTTTGTTTTCAAGTGTACGTAATATTGTAACATAAAGACCAATAAATTCTTATCTTATCTTATCTTATTGTCAAATCCAAATATTGTAAGTTTCCTCCTACTTGATGCAAATGCATATGGAAAATTTCACGTTGATCCCATGAACGAGGTCGTCGGAAATTTTTTGTAATCAACTCGTATATTAAAATGGCAATCAATGATCTCGTGACCAACTAAATTTGGTTGAATCAACAAATCCTTTTTTTCCGTGTAGCCTCGTGTACAAGAAAGGAATTATTGTCGCTGTTTATTTTTCAACCGACGAAACCAAAAAGGAGGATGTTCTCTATTCGACCCGTATTTTTTTTTTTTCATCATATTTTTTATGTATGATCACGGATAACTTTTTACTGAGGCGTCCGATTCCGATAATTCTTTTTTCAGTGGATAGGGTGTACTTCGAATTTGGTCCCATTTGAATTTAAAAGAAAATCCCCCCTAAGGGTAGCGAAATGAAGGATATTGATCACTCACCCTCTGAATTCTGTCCGTTAACCGATTCTATCAGGCATAACTTTGTACTGGGTTCTTCGATTTGGATGATTCTTTTTTTAATAGATAGGGTATACCTTATATTTGGATTTGGAAAGGAATTAGCCACCCTTACGGATAGAAAAATAGGGGATAATTGATTTTTCACTAGTGAGCATTGGCATACACATACGTAGTTGACAATGACAGATCGCTACTGACATTATTCTTGTTTCACATCCGTCAAAATCAGTATATTTTATGAGAGGATGGAATAATATACAAAGTAATGAAATAAACTAACCAGAACAACAAAAATAATTTATATTACAACAAATAGTGAAAGTAGATAATCATATTATTTAACTGGTAATAGTTGAAGTAAGGTGGGTAAGTAAGTATTTTGGAAGTAATAAAAAAACTAAGTAGATAGTAATTAGTAGATTTTAGCCACCAAAAAATTGAAAAATAAAAACTTTTTAACAAAAAATTAAACCGACGAAATACGGAACTGAAAAGTAAAAAATAAAATAAACCTTCTTAGTCTCAGTAACTAAGCTCCTAAACTAATGTAAGTAACTAACTTTGAGTCGGCGCCAAACAAACAATCAACGAACATCATTAAATTACTTCAAAAAAAATTATCAGAATGTCACCGCGCAACTCGATGCCATCATTTTACGCCTTACCTAATTCATTTGCCTGTTTGTTTGGCGCCGACTCAAAATTAGTTACTTACATTAGCTTAGGAGCTTAGTTACTGAGACTAAGAAGGTTTATTTAATTTTTTACTTTTCAGTTTCGTATTTTTTTCAATTTTTTATGGCTAAAATATACTAATTACTACCTACTTGTTTTTTGATTACTTCCAAAATACTTACTTACCCACCTCACTTCAACTATTACCAGTTAAATGATATGATTATCTACTTTTACTATTTGTTGTAATATAAATTATTTTTGTTGTTCTGGTTAGTTTATTTCATTACTTTGTATATCGTTCCATCCTCTCATAGAATATAATGGTTTTGACGGATGTGGAACAGAAATAATGTCAGTAGCGATCTGTCATTGTCAACTACGTATGTGTGTGCCAATGTTCATAAGTGAAAAATCAATTAGCCCCTATTTTTCTACCCGTAAGGGTATATAATTCCATTCGAAATCTAAATATAAGGTATACCCTATCTAATAAAAAAGATTCATCCAAATCGAAGAACCCAGTACAAAGTTATGCCTGATATAATCGGTTAACGGACCAGAATTCAGATGGTGAGTGATCAATATCCTTCATTTTGCTATCCACTGAAAAAAGAATTATCGGAATCGGACGCCTCAGTAAAAAGTTATGCGTGATCATACATAAAAAAAATGAGGGAAAAAAAATATATGGGTCGACTAGAGAACCTCCTCCTTTTTGGTTTCGTCGGTTATAATGTAATAATTTTACTATGGAAATCACATACACAAGCAGTTGATACTACTTCTGTGACCCACCTGTTTATTCACAAGCACACATTTATAAGTATATATTATGTATTATTATTATGTTTTAAAAACTACCAGTCAGGCCCTTACTTCCGAAGCTCCGACCCATTCGGAAGGGCGCGCTGGTTACATAAACCAATGACCTCTCCCCACACCCGTGAGGTGAGAGATCATTGGGTCCGAGAATCATGTGTCCTGAGCAGACGTAACGATCCGAGAATGACTGCCTTCTGCATGCGGCCGGCTAGAGATTCTGCCGATTTACGGCATGCCGGTATAATTTCCAGGTTTGAGAGTAGCGTTGGCATCATTCCACCAAGGGCCCCTATAATCAGAACCACTATCTTTACAGAATGGTCTGGATAGAGTCTGCGGAGCTCGAAGAGTAAATCTCGATACTTCGTCCGTTTCTCGTCCTCTTTTCGCACGATATTCGTCTCGATATTATTATTATTATTATTATTATTATTATTATTATTATTATTATTATTAATAAACATATGTTATTTTTATTATTATTATTATTAAAGAACACCTTTTTGATATAATTGGAAAAATAAGAGCTAATTATTGTGTTTTCAAATAATTTAATGAAATAAAAAATTGCTATTTTTCGAGCATTTGTCTTGACGAATATAACTCGACCTAATATCCTGAGGGTGCTAAATTTTGGCCGTATAACATACTAAAGCATTGATGCCTTAAAGCAAAAGCTCTCCACATCTGCATAATAAATCCCTCGCGCTAAGGGCTCTGTATTTTTATCTATGCAGATGTGTCGTGTTATTGATAGAAACAATGCTTTCGTATATTATATGGCCAACATTTTTAGCTGGCAAAATTTAGGTCTTGCTATTTTAAATATGAGAAAACTGTGTAATGTGGAATTATTTTATACATATATTGAATGATTGAAAATATGTAGAATCTTTTTATTATATTTCATTATATAGCCAAATTGCGTCAGGAAGAAACTTTATAATCGAATTCAATATGAAAATGCCTGCAGTAGGCACCGAAAGAAATTTCTCACCATCACTCGACAGAAGTAAAAGAGTTGTAACATGTAATTTAATTGTCAGAATATCTGCAATGAAGATGATTATCTTGCACATCCGTCAGTTATTTTTGACGGATAATTATTTGATGGCCTTCATAGAGAATGGTACATCAGGAATGCAGCTAATGTGTAATACTTACTGTACTCATTGTACGTAGTGAAAACCGACCTAGGTAAATAAATAAATTATTGCAGGTGATTTACTGAAATTGGAAATTATGCAGGATTTACGCATAGAACGTACATGAAGTTTTTTAAATAGATATCATAGAAATACCATCTATCGCAGAGGTCATCACTTCACAAATTTGAGACTTTAGTTGAGACTTTAGGAATACCTATTCGTGTATGTCAATCATATGTGAATACTTATTCGTGTATGCCAACCACATGTGAATATGTGCATCTATTACAGCAAGAGAGTGACCTTTCATCTTCTTTTCTAGAATGCTTTTGAACAATGCACTTGAACTATTTCGCAATAGATTTTCGTCGACAAATAGTTATTTATGTAACAAGTGTGTAAAGTAGTACATTTTTTACGAGTATGAAATATTGACAATTGGCAATTCCTACGAGTGAAAAATAGTATATTATTCAACGAGCGAGAAATGTGGCCATTACTCGTGAGAATGAAGTTTGTCGACGCGAGCCGATGGCGAGCGTCGTAAATCATTCGAGCGAGTAATGGCTATTTCTCGCGAGCGGAATACTATACTTTTTCTGTGACTTATATCAGGACTATTTGAAAATAAGATTCATTTGTGAAGGAAATCCTGAAAGAGTGTAATTCATTCAATTGCATAATAGGAAGTTTTTATTGAATGAAAAAATCTATAATTATATTTCGAAAAATTTCATAACACAAACAAAATCATTTTTTGTTAATGAAATTAATAGTAAAATTGGAACAATTGGAAATCATAACTGAAGGTATTGAGGATTCTATATCCAAATTCACATTTCCATTTTTCATTTCCGAAGTGTTCTGTGCAATAAATGTTTGTGAGATGTTGCTGGTACTGGTAGACGGTTTCATTGAACCCAAGATTTTTTCTGCAGTATTCATTTTATTTTTCATCGAATCATCTATGTATCCTTCCGACACAGATGACTTCCACCCTCCATGCCTCTTCAAAGAAGTGATGTCTCCACCCGCATCCACTAGCAGGGTGGCAGATGATCTACGAAAGGTATGCCCAGTATATAGTTCTGGATTTGGAAGTTTCAAAAATGTTGCGATTTGTTTTCCCATGGCTCCGAATTTATTCATTCCAATTCTTTGATTGGTGCATTTAACTTTCTGATAATAAAAAAAAAATGATTCTGTTAATATATTACTCGGTCGCAGCGTGATATATTTAATACAAATATGTCGAAAAGGCTCAGTTATGGTGAACTTCCGAACAATTTTCGTTTTGGTGTTTGGTATGGTGACTAATATAGCCGATCCAAGATCATCCAAGTCCCCTATTTTCATAGAGTGCATTTCATTCGCACGACAGGCTCCCATGATTCCCATGATCAGTGCAATCTAAAAAAAAGATACATAAAAAATATTTCCAATTTTCGTTATTTTATTCAATTTCAAACAGTTTGATAATTGTTAAATTAGTGGTTGGAAAAAAAAAACCTCACCGGCGACAGCGTGATTCGAACTCACGATCACTGGATTTAAAGTCCAGAGCTTAAGCTATGTGCTACCGAGGTGCTTGCAAATTAAAGTGATATGAAGCTATTCAAGTTCCTAACTACGTTCTCTCAATTTGTTAAGTGAACTTTTGAAAAAATATCAATTTCTTACCTTTGTCGCAAGATATATTTCGTCAGGTGCTCTATTTATGAATGAATTGATTTCATCTGGGGTGAATGTTTGAGCCTTTGTCGGTATATAACCATCGGATTTGCGTTTCAAAAACGCACGTAATTTTGAATAACGTTCTATGTTGACGTCGTGGTTGATTAGAATGGTACTACTTAACATTGAATATTGTGTCCAAAGCGAGGACGATTTATATTTTTCAGCTAATTGGGAAAAATATGCTAGAAATACATTTTCCGAAAACGAATTCACATTATTTTTCTTTCGCCAATCCATGAAAATTGCATATATCGTCTCATATTTTTTCTGGATTTATTTGGTAATAGATTTGTAGATGTTATTTTCGCCGCACTACAAATTTCTGGTGGGGTACACTCGTCACTTTCCGAATCCATCTTTTTCTTCTTGTTTTTCGTTAGAAACTTTAATATTTTACAAAACGAACTGTCAATTCAATGATTATGACGTTTGAGAACAAGTTTGAAGTAGTTAAATTCTCAAGGCATACTTGCGAATGGAAACAATTCAAACACAACTGCACAGTAATGAATATGCTCATCTGTGATTGGCTTCAAAGTGTTGAGTAATGAATCTGGTTCAACTGTGATTGGTTCGAACCTGTTGAGTAATGGATCATTACCTACTCAGGGACGAAACTAGAGTTCATTACTCATCAAGAAATGGTCATATAAATTACGCTTTTTTCAATAGTCATAGAAAAAAAACACTTTTCCCACGTGTCGGATACAATATTTTTTTTGTATACGCTCCCCAAAACTAGGAATTTTTATTTTTTTAGAATGAAATTGTCAATGGTTATTGTTGCGGTAGGTACAAACATGATGACTTTTACACTTTCTTTCTTCAAACAATCGCAAACAAAATGAATATTGGTTTATTTTGGGTTTAAATCAAGTTTCGATTTTCACACCTAAACCTACATACATTTATTGGATGATAACAATTTATATTTCATTTATTCCAAATGGCACTTACTATTCAGGAATGCCATGATGTGGGCGACATCTAGCATTCACGATTCGAATGTTGAACTAGGGGAAAACAGGATTTTGACTGAATAATAATAATAATAATAAACAGCTTTATTTCAGAGTAGATTACAAACATTTATTGCAAAAGGTCGGTAACATAGAATGAAATGGCGTCAAACAAGGAGGTTTAGATTTCTTTGTTATAAATATTTTAAATGAATGTTCCAGTGAGGTATGCGATCAAATCATAGGGCTCTAAGTCTATGAGAAGTTTTTTTACTTCTCTTTTGAAAACTCCAATTTTCTTTGTCAGTTTTATTCTATTAGGAAGATGGTTGAAAAGCTTGATTGACATATAGTAAGCGCTCTTTTCAGTTGCTGTTAGTCTATGAAGGGGATACATATATTCATTTGTTCTAGTGGGATACTTATGAGCAGGTATACTCTCAGTGAAGAAGAGTGAATTTTTATAAGTGAACATTAGGCATTCATAGATATAAATCGCATAAATTGTCATTATATTGGTGGATTTGAAAACTGTTCTGCAAGTTTGGTTATAATTTAAGTTGTTGATTCCTCTTATTATTCTTTTTTGAACTATAAAGATTTTTTCGATATTTCGATTGCTACCCCAAAAAATAATTCCGTATCGAGCAACCGATTCGAAGTTAGCAGTATATATTGTTTTTGTAGCCTCTTTGTGCAGGTATTTTGATATAACTCTAATTCCATACGATATTCCACTTAGTTTATTTGCGAGGTTATCAATCTGAGAAAACCAATTCATGTTCTCGTCAATGTGGATTCCTAAAAATCTGGTGGTGTGGGACAGTTCAAAGGAAGAGTTTTGAAGGTCCACCCTAACTGGATAATCAATGTTGTCGTGGTTTGTTCTAAACAAAATAATATTTGTCTTCGATTCGTTTAGTACAAGTTTATTTTTATTGAACCAGTCCTTAGTCTTGTTGAACAGATCTGTACTATTTACCATCATCTCTGGGAAAGTTTCGCCACCTGATAACAGACTTGTGTCATCTGCAAAAATAGTTTTGAACTGATGTTGGTTTAGGCTTTGATTACATAAGTCATTTAGATAAATGACGAACAAAAGAGGGCCGGCAATGCTCCCCTGCGGAATTCCCACGTCTGTGGAAAGGGTTTCGGATTTATAGACTCTTCCGTGTCGTTTTATTTCTACTGATTGAAGGCGCTCTGATAGGTAGGATTCAACCCCCTTCAGTGCTGAACCTCTTATGCCATATCTTTCTAATTTTATTAACAATAGTTGATGATTCAAGCAGTCATATGCTTTGGATAGATCCAAAAACATCCCGAGAGCTATCAATTTTTCTTCCATCATGTTCGTTATATTTTGTGTGAATTGATATATGGCCGTTTGTGTTGACCTACCCTGTAAGTATCCATGTTGAAGCCTACTAAATAAGTTACATTGATTCATGAACTCTATGATTCTCACTGACATTGCTAGTTCGAATATTTTTGAGAAACTGGGAGGGATACATATTGGTCGGTAATTTTCTAAACTCTCTGGATCACCTTTTTTAAAGATTGGCTTCACAAGGGAGGTTTTTAATCCTGTTGGAAATATGCCATACTTCAGTGAATTGTTGATGATATAGGCTATGATTTCGTTAATGGCAATTAACCTTTTTTTCATAATACTAGTCGGAATTTCATCTTCTCCACTGGAATGTTTATTTTTTAGTTTTCTAGATAGATTTTACAATTTTTTTTCAAATTTGGGGTATCTTTCTGTTTCTGTTTCTGTTGCATAAGCTACTTTTCTTCAACTGTCAAAAAAGAGAACAACCAATTTTTATACTATTTATTATCTATTCAACTTTTCACAGGGTTAATTTTGCAAAAGTGATATTGAAAGTACAATTGATTGCATTATTGCCTATTGAAATTCTTGACCCAGTAGAATCATCAACTGTGTTTGCTGATGAGTCAGGAGTATTTAATGAAATTGTTACATTTATAATCGTTACTGTTATAGTATTTCTACTACTTGATGATGTTGATGTAGCGAAAACCACTTATCAGCCAAACTGTTGTCACAATTACCTGATGAAGCCCTAAGTGCTTGCCGTGGCCATGAATAAGTCTTTTGCTACAGTTACTTTTCCTTCTAGCCTTAAGACAGCAATAGTTATACCCCTTTACAGAGGAGGTGCCACTGATGACCCAAACAACTTCAGGCCTATCTCACTGTTATCAACACTGTCAAAAATCATCGAGAAACTGGTAAAATGTAGAGTTATGGGTTTCTTGCAGAGACACAATATATTGGCGCCTGAACAGTTCGGTTTTCAAAACAACAAGGGTACAAACGATGTAATTTTTTATTTTCTTGAAAGAGTGTACATGAGCCTTAATGAGAAAGAGGCAGCCGCAGCTATATTCCTTGATCTTTCTAAGGCTTTCGACTGTGTAAGTCATGAAATACTATTGAAAAAGCTCTTACATTACGGTTTTCGCGGATCAGAACTAGACTGGATCAGATCTTACCTTACTGATCGAGAACAAAGAATTATACCAAGCAACAATACCTCTGAGTTAGACAAAATAGTACGAGGAGTCCCACAGGGCTCAGTCCTGTACTAATCAAAAGCAAGCCTGGAACAAAATTTCTTGGCGTACACATTGATATCAATCTGAAGTTCGAGTCTCATATTATGTCCTGAGACGATGTGACCCCGGGTCTTGTTAGATAACATAAATTCCTAGATCTCGGTGTTCTTTTCATAAACAAAAAAAAAAAAACTAGCGTTATGAAGTCAACTATGGAAAACATCAGAGCATCGTCTGAGGATGGAATATCATTCAGGAGAAGGAGTACATCTCAAGCAGGTAGTTAGCATCATCATCTGTACTTACAAGAAAAGCGTTTCCGATGACAAGAACCTAGCAGGAAGTAAGTATATTTCCTTCGATGATTTCTTTCTCTCTCCTGAAACTGAAGTTATGGAATTGAACGACAACTGATAACAAGTCTAAGATTGTATGAAGAGAGCAAGGTGAGTATGAATCACTATATAGGTATGAGGTCCATACACTTTTTAGGTAACGTGGTATGTACTTCCTACTTCAGCACTACGCTGCCATCTCCCAATCACATTTTCCTAACAATTTGTCATCTAGAATTGAAATACACACTCCATTGATGAATCTGAGCTACAAATATCAATCTTAGGAACAGAAAGGACAAATCTGGGAACATTATACATTATACAGATGAGGTTATTCAACTCAACTTCAACGATACCCTGTATTGTTCCGATAATATTTCTCTGCTGAAATGACTTCCTTAATCGTACAATACACTTTATCAATCAAGCTGATCAATATAATATTAACTTTGCAGGTAGAAAAAACGAATCTTGGAACTTTATAAGCAGGTAGGAGTGTCCGTCAACTTCTACGTTACCCTGCAAATTTTCAATAATGTCTATCTACTTATTTCACCCCTCAAATGAAAGAATATACTTTCTCGATAAAGCTGATAGAAAGAATAGTATCTTTAGAGTTAGTAAAACCAAATCTAGGAAATATTAAAACCAAATCTAGGAAATATTATGAACATGTAGGATGCCATTTCAACTTCTACACTACCCTGTCGTCTTCCTAGAATATTTCTCTACTAATCCAATATATCAAATGAAAGAATACACTTTTCTCATCAAGCTGGTATGCTTTTTACCCACCTTACCGTGCTTGAGAGTTGAAAATAGAGTTCCAAAGTAAGAGTTGTCCTGTAGCGTGAGTTATCAACAAGACGTCAAAGCCCAAGTTTAGGGCTAAAATTTGGTAGATGCCGTAGTTTTGCAGACGGGAAATCTGGTTCTAACTGTACAACAGATATCTTAGACCACTTTTATGCAAGTTTCAGATTGCAAATCCATTCGGGAAATTCGAAAATTGGCAAATTCCAGTCGGAAAATTGGGAATTCTTAGAAACAAAATGCGTCTCCCTGGATACGATCCTTTTCCTATAAAAGCGAGCACCAAATCGATCAGAAATCACTTCCACTTGGGTCCTGGTCCTGACAACATCTCCTTCTATGGAATTACATTTAGGTATTGGGAAGAAGAGGACGGATCCAAAATTGAATTTATAAGTATAACACAAGTACCTTCGGGAAGTCCAGGTCCGTAACGAATAGAAATGATAACTACATTCGATTATTCAGAATTTTCAACTAAATTCCTTTATTTGATATTAGCCTTTCATTTTCACAACCCAGTCAACTCAGTTAAATTATAGAGTCAGCATTTTCGGCCACGATTAGTCTGTTCTTACTTATAACATCGAGTGAAATAGAGAAATTTTAGTACAACTGTGAAGTAGTGGAACTGAATATGTTTATCATTGTCTCATTGTTGCTTCTTGCCATAAATAAATCCCGGTTTTACGCAACATTAGTAATACTAAAAAGTGACCGTGGAAAGTAACGGGTTTGTGGGTAGGGGTGCACTCCAAAACATTCATGTCCATCAGCGGACGATGTCCCTGCTAACTCCTTGATGTGGGGCGAGGTAATTATATTAGTGGACTATTCACACACGTTGTCGGGAGTAAATTCTATAGGAATTTGGGTAAGATATCAGACTAATGAATTTTTAGACAGTCTCACAAATTTGTATTTTGACTACCTTAATAAACAACAGTCTGTCCTCCTGGACCTCAAATAATATTGTAAAGATAGGAAAATTGAAATTTGATCATTGTTCCTGGTTTGAATCTAGAATACTTAATGGTGGAATATATCTTGGTCATATTAGTCGAAGCCTATCATTACCACATTAAATCCTCAAGTTATAGATATATATTGGTCTAGAATTGATTTTAGTATTTGACTACGGCTCAACACGACAGTTTGATAGCTAAATTGAGAAATGTTGGAATGAGTATGTTTGTAGTGCTACAATGTTACTCTCTGCTAAGCATGGATCCCGGCTTTACGCAAATTTTGAACTCTCAATATAAATAGAATGTACTGTAAAGAGTGGCCGAGGATGGTAACGGGTTGTCTAGTATGGGTGCACACAAAACAATCTCGGACCAGTCACTAGTCCTGTGAGTCTAGCAACTCCTTGGTTGCGTGCTGGAAATGTACTATAGTCTTCATTCTCTCAATTGGCGATAATCGATCTATGAATGTGAAAAACACCGGCAAGGTGTTTTGGGCATGAAACAATGTTACAACTACAGATATATTCCGAACACCTTTATATAATCCAATTTTCATCACTTCAGAAACACTTTACATAGCAGTATCTACTTAGATTCGAAACCAGAGATGATTTTTTATAAGCTGAACTCTTATAACTTGCAATAGTATCTTGTGGAAAATGTAAAGCCTTTAATCGTTGAATTGTTTTCAAACAAGTGGAGATTGTAACTCTTGGCTTTAATATATGTATTTATTTAAGTTTGTCTTTTATTTCTCTTCAGCTGAACAGAACTTTGTATCCTAAAGAACACAAAAAAAAATATACACAACGTGGGAAAATTGAGGGTCTCTCCTTTCAAGGGCCTCTCTATATAAGGCTGTGTGCCGACAAAAAAAAAGCTATACTAGGCTATCTTCTGAGAGTAGATGGATTGCAGATCCTGCTACCTGAGAAGTGGCGCTGACTATCTAGACGATCACAACAAAAAAAAAAGAAGGAAAAAAAAGAGGGTTGAAAAAATTGAAAGTCGACCAGAAAATTAACCAATCATACATGACCGGGGTGGGTTCGGTTACAGTCCTAAAAAAAAAGCTGTCCTTCGGTTGCTACGTTGTCAATGTAATATCCCGCGAAATTGGAATGTCGGCTTCTTTAACGGCAAACTACTCATTCCTTGAGTCTCACTTACGGTATGGAATTCCATTCTGGGGTTCTCGCAGTCAGGTTCTATTCCAAAGTATATTTGATCTTCTTAAACGAGCTTTGAAATTAATTTTCGCGTGAATCTTGCAGGCCGATTTTTTCAAACAACAAATTACTGATGTTATTTGATATTTTCATTTCAGAGACAGCTTGCTTGATACACAAATACAGGGAAAAATTCACTAACTCCAACTCCAACCGATATACACGCCAAGAAAAAAACTTGCTTTATCACTTCCCCCTTCTACTCTTACGAAACAGTCTTTGATTTACAGAAGCAAGCAGATTTATAATCATTTACCGAATCAAATCAGATAAATTAACGATTTGAAAGGTTTCCGAAAGTCCCTTAAAATCCTTTTCATGGGGAAATGCTTCTACAATTTGGAGGAATATCTTGCATACGCATTCTAGTCGTTCCTATGTTCTGTGATATATCTTACATTTTACTTTGTTTATGTGCTCTTTGTAATTTTATAATTTACTATTAGAATTAGTTTTTATCTACATGTATATACACAAAACAATATGAAATACAAGTGGAATATATAAAACATTACAAAATAGAAAAGTAAAAACACAATACAAGTTAAAAACATCAATTTTACAATTTCTAAAAGAGAGTATTCATATGATGCAGAATGTATAGCGAAAAATTCATGAAGCGAATAGTATGCTTTGGAGAGAAGTAATGTTTTTAATTTAATCTTCATGATATTGGAAGATAGGGTTCGGAGAGATTCAGGTATCTTGTAAATTGGAATTATTGAGAAAGGTAAATTTTTTTGAAGATAAGTTAAGTGTGTCTTGGTATTCAGAAGATGATTTTTGTAACGCGTATTGTGGGTGTGATTCCGATTATGAATCGTAAAAAAAGATATGTTTTCTTTAACAAATATCACAGACTCATAAATATAGAGACTAGTTAGAGTTAGTATTCTCTTTTCTATGAACACTGCTTTGCAGATTTCTCTTTGGGAGAGGTTGGACATTTTTCTCAGGCATCGTTTTTGCAAAGTAATTTTTTTTTGTGTATGGACAGACATTCCCCAAAGAATGATACCATATCTAATGTGACTCTGTACACATCCATTGTTTGCTAGCATTGCCGCCTCAGTTGAGATATTTTCAGGGCATAGCAGTATCTAGATATATGTGTTACAATTTTATCTGTATGGCTCTTCCAGCCCAATTTTGAGTCGATTTTAATGCCAAGAAAAGAGAGCTGGGAGACTGATTCTAAATTGGTTACACCATCACTAATAGTGCCATTTTGAGCAAATGATATAATTTGGGTTTTCTCAGTATTTATTAAGATTGTGTGCTGAAAAATACCCCTCCAGAAGATTCAACTTGGAAAAGATATTGGATTGCAGAAAGTGGCGATCAGTTGAACTGAAAACTACTGAGCAGTCGTCAGCATATTGTACCAGGTATTCATCAACAACCTCAGGCACATTATTGGTGTATATTATGTACAGTAGGGGACCCAGCACTGACCCTTGGGGTACACCTCTTTTGATACCTAATTTCTCTGATTTCACAAGATTTCCATCAGAGTCCCTTTCAGTGACACGTTGCTGTCTATTTTTTAGGTAGGATGTTATTAATTATAGTGGCAGTGGTACAGGAGGGAAGGTAAGCCATAAGTAATCTAATCTAATCAAAGAAAGTAGATGATTTCTGGAGGACAACTAGGTGAGTGATTGAATGCGCTTTACCCACGTGTTTTAAATCTGTTTTTTTCCATTTTCGCAGAAATTAAAAGAAATTAGTTTGCAATTGTTGCATAAATAACTATTGTGTCATTGACTCGTCGAAACAAAATTGCAACCAGCCTACTAAGATGAAAAATCTGCGCTACCGTTGCTTGTGTTGCATTTAATTTGGAAACCAGCCTACTCGATACCAATAATTCGACGCAGTTGCTGTGCTGTGAGCAATGTTTATGATAGTTGTTTATTGGTAACAGTGGTAACACTTTTAATCACTTGTGAATAAAATATTTTTAATCACTAGGATTAAAAGTACAACTTCTCACTAATTTGAGTTGTAATATATCACATTTTAGTCACGAAAATGGATAAAATAATTTTTTGACAATATTTGCTTTTAGTAATTGAAAATCGCTTTTGCCGATATAGTTCAAAATGGGACCACCAATGGGGCCAATTGAATGGTTTGCGAAATAGAGTTTTTTGGAAACTACCAGAGCGGCCATTATTAAAAACTGTCAAAGATAAGGTAACGTATTCTGTTATTTTAATTTGTGTTGTGTTTTATAAAAAAAATGGGTGCCTTATGGGGGGACCTTTTCAGCACTCGTATAATGATTCTCAGTGACATCTCGATTTGTGTGTATTATACAGTGCTAGTCAAAAGTCCCCTCACCCCCTCGTATCTTTTGAACGGGTATACTTATAATAATGAAATTTGGAGGGTGGAAATAAACGGATGTAGGCTTCTCAACTGGTCATAACAGGTGACGCAATAGTCATAAATGACGTCACAAGGCCACTGTGACCAATAATTTTAAATGAGACCCTATGGCAAGTGACAGCTCGTTTGAAAGGTATTGAAAATACCTATTCAGTCATACCAATTTTGTTTGGGTTTCGGCTGATTTTGATTGATAAATTGAAGAAATACGAAAATTATAGTTTCGCATTTAATTAATAAAGATTTAAGAACCAGTTCTTATAATAAGTGTTCAAAATGTGCTCCATCTACTTCCTGGCAGTAATGCATCCTATTGCTAAACTCTTGTCGTACTCGTCCCAGTGTGTCAGCGGAAATTGCCCTACATTCTTCAACAATTCGTTGTTTCAGAATGGCAATACTGTCAGGTGCTGTAGCGTAAACCTTAGATTTCAAGTACCCCCATAGAAAAAAATCTAATGGTGTAAGGTCCGGTGACCGAGCTGGCCATTCGATCGAACCTCGTCGTCCAATCCATCTACCACGATATTCTTCATCTAGGTAACGTCTTACTGCACCGTAATAGTGTGCAGGAGCACCATCCTGTTGAAACGTTATTTCCAAGTTGTCGAATTCATCTGGATTATCTTCTAGAATTTCAAGAATTAACGACTCAATATCATTTGGTAACATCTCCAGATACAATTCACCGGTTAAGTTAGCATTGAGAAAAAGAGGCCCAACTATGTGGTTTCCCAAAATACCTGCCCAAACATTTACTTTTTCTGGAAATTGAGTATGTTTTTCACGAAAGAAAGTACTTTCGTCACTGAAACAAATTGTCTGTATGTAGCCTGGTTGTTGGTTCATTTTATTGGACATAGTTTCACAGAATTCTAGTCTTCGGTCGGGGTCATCATCTGAAAGTTGGTGCACCATTTTTAATTT
This sequence comes from Gonioctena quinquepunctata, assembly GCA_018342105.1. Classification (NCBI taxonomy): domain Eukaryota; kingdom Metazoa; phylum Arthropoda; class Insecta; order Coleoptera; family Chrysomelidae; genus Gonioctena; species Gonioctena quinquepunctata. The sequence continues at coordinate 96,084 of JAFIRS010003745.1, read as the reverse complement.
GTATGGATGAAATTTGTTTTTAGCCAACACCCTATGTACTGTCCTTTGACTGACTTCACAGATAGACGCAACTTGGGCTGTGGAAGAAGTAGGGTTTACTACCATTTCTCCAATTATGTCAATTTTTTGTCATCACTAATTGTTGGTCGACCAGATCGATTGGCATCTTGAACACTACCTGATGCTTCAAACTTCCGAAGAAGCTCCTCAAATAAACCTCGATATAGGGCGATCGGGTACTCTCATTAAACAGTCGTTCCGCTGCATGGAAATTGTTTCTACATTCACCAATTATTAAGATAGCTGCTACTTTGTCGACTACAGTACGTACCATTTTGCCTATGTAAACACTTAAACGTCTCGTTAAACAATAGCTTAGGTAAATTTTCAAGGTATAAACACTTTTGACAAGTAGAGAATTCAAAAACGTCAACCTTTTTGACAATTAACCAGAGGCGTACTTTGAAATCTTTATTAATTAAATGCGAAACTATAATTTTCGTATTTCTTCAATTTATCAATCAAAATCAGCCGAAACCCAAACAAAATTGGTATGACTGAATAGGTATTGTCAATACCTTTCAAACGAGCTGTCACTTGCCATAGGGTCCCATTTAAAATTATTGGTCACAGTGGCCTTGTGACGTCATTTATGACTATTGCGTCACCTGTTATGACCAGTTGAGAAGCCTACATCCGTTTATTTCCACCCTCCAAATTTCATTATTATAAGTATACCCGTTCAAAAGATACGAGGGGGGGAGGGGACTTTTGACTAGCACTGTATGATACCACTAAAATGTGAAGAAATATTCTACATATCGTTTCATAATTATAAGGATAGTCGTTCATCGAAATAGTAACTCATTAGAATTAATGACCCGAACCAAATTAATTGCCCGATAAAATATACAAATGGCTGCTAATCACGGCAAATACATAACATCAATATTACCATAATTAAATGCTACTAATCTCACGTAATTGCTGGGAAACTTTTAAAATGCTGGTTATTGTTCAGCAAAAACTATTTCAATGGATTCTATTTTGGGTGTCATTAGTTCCAACACATTCTAAATGCTATTTTAATTGGTGGAATCAAAATTACGAATGCCTTTCTTAACTAATCAAACCGTTAACAGAATTGAGGTACTCAATTTAATGTCTATGTCCATGAGCATCTCTCAAACTCCAGACTTGATGGGGTGTGCCAAATTTGCACCTAAATTTATTTTTTAACTTGATGGGCCATGAGATCACCAAATTTGAGCAGCGAATAACTTTTTTATTCATCACCGTTAACGAGTAATTCTGATTCGTCACTAACTTGCGAGAAACATCTGTAAATCTGCAAGGGCATTACAACTATTTGCTAATCGGGACAAGGATGTAGAGGAGTGTATTTTCACTTGTAATACTACTAGAGGTTAAAAAAAATCCGGAAATAATTTAACCTCGTGTGGTATTCGGTAAGAAAATTTAACAGCAGATTGTTTTTGAGAATTAAATAATTTTAGAATTTATTTTTTGACTCTCAACAATGACAATTTTTTTTCTTCGACAAGGCACTAGCAAAACAGAATATAATAATATATAATAATAATATTTATTCATCTGCTCGATATATAAACAATAGACAATACATTGTACAGACTTTTGATAATACATTTTTACATTTTACATTTAAATATGTGCGGATATGTGAACAAATAAATATGGAATACACCATATAAGGCATGGCCTTGAATGGTGTCAAGTTATACACATTCTACCTGAGATTTGTCCCTATTCATAGTGCTTATAATGTGGGGATTCATTAAGAAAAATCAGCGATTTGTGAATAATGACCCTCCATCGAATATTACTTATTATGTGCTCTTTATAGGTTATTCTTAACGAATTATAGACATAGAATTATAAAAATAAATAATATATAAATAAAAATAAATAGTATATAAAAATAAACAATTCTAACAAACTCTTGAGTTGTAAAAATATCTAACAAAACTAATCTGAACTAGTGTACCTATAGTTATTAATTATATTACTTTAATATTGGAATGGTAATTATTTCTCACATCAATGAAGTCGTGTAATTGCGATCGAGGAATTTGAAATATCAATTTTTTCACTTTTGTTTTGAATAATTTATCTGAATTTATATTTTTCATTTCAATCGTTAGAAGATTATAGAGTTTTGGTCCCAGATAGGTATGACATCTAAGTGCAATATTTTTTTCAGGTTTTGGGATTACTGAAGAAAGTATTTTGTATCTCGTATCGTATTCATGCTTGATAGGAATTAAGGTATATTTGTGTTGATGTTGTTTAATAAGAATGTTGTAGCAGAATAATTGGCGAGGATCTAAAATTTGTGATTCTGTATATTCGATGGATAATCTCTCGTTTTTTTGTAGATGATTTTCAATAAAAATTTCTGCATTCTTTCTATTCTTTGAATGAATGTGATAGCAGCACCACCCCATGCTACTACTCCATATGTTAGATGTGATTCACATAATGCGTAATATAGAGTTTTGAGGTATTGTATTCTGAAGATTGATGAGAATTCATTTTAATCGTGGATTTTTCAAATCACAGAAAAATTTTTCTATCAATATTCAATTGAGAATGTTTCCCTTTTCATCATTGATGAGAAGTATTTAAATTTATAAATCAGATACATGTGGGGGGATTGGCGCGGTGGGTTAGCGTCCGACTCATGATCGAAAGGTCGTGAGTTCGATTCTCGGCCAGGGCAGAAATTTTTCTATTTGATTTGAGAGAATTAAATGTTAAATTTCGTAGCCGGGCCGAGGATGGTCCTCGACGTGTTTTAATAATATTCAACTTGTGTCTGGCCGAATGACGAAATGTCCAAGCCATAAAAAAAAAATAATAAAATAAAAAAAAAAAAAATCAGATACCTTAATTTTTTCACTAGGCTGTTAATATGTGGCTCCCATTTTAGATGATTGTCAATGATGACTCCAAGGTATTTTATTTTGTCTACGGCCGATATTCCGAAAGAGTTTTTTTGGTGTGAGATTGTGAGATTTTTGTAAGACGGAAGATATTTAGAATAAGATGTGAAGGGTATGAAGAATGTTTTGCTAAAATTGATAGTCAGAAGTTTCTTATCAAGCCATTTCAATATTTTTGGGAAGTCATTCTCAACTTTGGCCTTGAGTTTATCCCAAGAGGAATCTTCATAAAATATCACCGTGTCATCGGCAAATGTTATGAATTTTCCCTCAGTAGGAATTTTAAATAATTCATTCAAATATACAATGAAGAGAATCGGACCCAGTACCGTTCCCTGTGGAACACCATATTTCACTGTAGCTGTTTCACTCATTGTTTTGTTTATTTGTACAGTTTGTGTTCGCTCTGCGAGATAGCTTTCTATCAGTTTGTATGAGTTCCCCTGAAGCCGATTCTTTCCAATGCTCGTAGTAATTCCGGGTGACTTACTGTATCGAATGCCTTCTAAAGGTCGACAAAAATTCCAAGAGCTGGTTTTTTCTTATCTATCGATTTGTTTATATTTTCCGTTAGTAGAGCAATTGCATCATTCGTAGATCTTTTCTCCCGGAAACCAAATTATTGATCAGACAGAATTTTGAATTTTTCTAAATATCTCATTATACGTTTCTTTATTATTTTTTCGAATAGTTTAGCTAGGTTGGAGATGAGTGAAACCGGCCTATAGTTTGTAGTGTCAGTTTTTTGCCGGTTTTATAAAGAGGTTTTATAACAGCAACTTTGAACATCGACGGACAGACTCCTCATTAAAACTTTATTGAAGATACTCGAGAGAGGTGCCGAAATATTATCGGAAATATGTTTTACCGTTTCTGCCATGATACCATCTCTTCCAGGTGCTTTATTATTTTCAACGATAGAATGGTGTCCATTATTTCTGCTGGATTCGTGTCTTCCAGATAGAAAGAGTTTGTCAATGCCCTTCCGTAATCTTCACAGTTATTAACCCCTTTTTTTTGGATTTCACTTGCTAGCTTTTCTCCAATTTGCGTAAAGAAAGCACAGAAAGTATCAGCTACTTCTTGATCATTTTCCGTGTATTTCCCATTTTCCTTTTTGATTTCGGATTCTTTTTTGTTTCCACTTGAGATTTCTTTTACACAGCTCCATTACATTTGTGAATTGTTCTTATTTCGATCTATCTGTTTTTCATAGTAGTTTACCTTCGCTTTTTTTTATTTCATTTAATTTGTTGCGGAATTTTTCAAAATTGCTTGTGTTTTCTTGTGAGGGTTTTTTTTTTCATTTCAAAGAATAGTTGTTGTTTTTGATTTACGGATTTTTTTTATTGACCTAATTGTTTAGTAACCATGGCAACTAGGTAAAACCTAAAATGTACTTGAGTTCCGAATCTGTCAAGCGGCACGACGTGAAGAAAAATGTTTCGCTTCGGTCAAGAAAGTAAAGAATGTATTCGTCAGGAGATTCAGCAGTTATTGTGTATGAATGTTATCGGTTTAACTAACGTATATTACTTCTTATGGCTGGCATAAGTGACATAATAACATATCATAACTCAACATAACATTATCCTAGACAGACGCCGACTACTCCAAACTACTACAGGGTAATACAACAGTCTCATAATCCAAGTCAAGCATTTGGAGAAGTTTACAAACTTTTGCAAATTAAAATCGTATTATTTTGATAGAGCGGAAATACCTGTGGAGGAACTGGCGCTTATTCTTGAAGACTGTGGGTTCGATATGCGGAAAAAGAACTCCAAAGACTACAAGGGGAGTGTAGTAAAAGTTTTATGGACCTCCACAGCCAAGAAGTTGCAAGAATATTTTTTTAAAAGGTGCAATCGCAAATTCAATCCATTTTCTCATATAGAATTTGAAAACGCAAGAGCTGCAAAAAATGCTAAGCGTCGGAAGTTACAAAAGGACCCAGCCAAGAGAAAGACAAGTTCATCCGCATTATCAACAGACGAGTTAAAAAAAATTATTGAGCTTTGTGATGAAAACACCCCAGAGGGATCGCAAAAAAAGTTTTTCTACATCGCTGCTCATGAATTGTCCTGGAGAGGGAATGAAGGAGCTGCAGCATGCAAATAATATTTTGTGGAGAAAATTGATAATCAAGGGAAACCAATAGGTCGCATTGAATATAATCCAGTTTTCTCTAAAACTACCCAAGGCGGTTCAAAGCAAATGGCTGACAGTAAGTGGTTAGTACCAAATATACTCAATGAAGAAATATGCCCAGTTAGACTTTTCAAAAAGTTAACAAGCAAGCGAGATCGCCTCATCAAAACTGGCAGCACCTCAACTTCAAAGGTTGGTACAAGAACAGTCCGGCTGGACAAAATACGGTCTCTTCCTGGTTCAAATCGGCGGCATCATCAATTGGAGTTGACGTCAAAAAGGTCAAAAAAACAAATCACTCTGCAAGAGCCACTGTTGTTTCAACTTTAGCCAAAACACGAATTGGTGAACAGCAATTAATTAAAATCACAGGACATGGAAGTAGTCACTCAATAAAATCATATCTGCAGATAGATTCGAGTCACCATCAGGAAATAATTGAAGAAATGAGGTCTGTTTCCACTTCTGTAAAGTCAAGTCATGAAGCTCTAAGCAAGAACGAGCCACCGCTTTCAATCAACCTCCTGCCATAGTTTATAATAATTGCGTTTTTCATATAAAAAATAATTACAATTGTCAAAATGATCTATATAATTGATTATTTAATATTTTGTCATTTTATAGCTACCTGAATATGAAAATAAAAGCTGATTCTTTTTATTATTTTTTTACTACAACAAACAAATAATAGTTGAGAATTCTCTATTTATTTGATTTTCATATAGGTTCATTAACAAATTTAGTTTGCGTCGCAGTTTCGGCACATACTATGTTCTTCCATTTTATATCAACTTTGGGTTACTTCAAGTGGTAGAAAATTGTAGTTTTATCAATTTTTCATAGGTAGGTACATATTATAATATATGCAGTTTGGGTACTAATGGATTCTTAGCTTATAAATTGTAGTTGCAAGGAAATACCAGTTTAGAACGTAGCATATTATATGCTAATATTTTATACCATTTTGGGTTACTACAAGTAGTAGAAAATTATTATTTTATTAATTTTTCAAACAGGTACATATATAGATTTAGTGTGCTTTGCATTTTTGGTAGCAATGGATTCTCAGCCTATAAGATGTTGATTTCTATTTATTGTAGTTGTACGGAAATACCATTTTACAATGTAGCATATTATATTCTTCAATTTTCATCAACTTTGGGCTACTACAAGTGGTAGAAAGTAAAATTCCACTCGAATACATACGTTGCCATGGTGATCTGTAATAGCACTCGGCAAATGCTCTACGATATTCCAAGCTGAAACACATGCTATTATGGTATGCATTCAGAAGAATCTAGAAAGTGGATATAGAAAAAGACACATCCAGATTCTATCTGACAGTCAAAGAGCCATCAAAGCACTCAACTTTATACAGATAAAGTCTAAACTGGTCTCGGAGTGCCTCCAGAACCTCATCGAGCTGGCAAAATACAACAAGGTCACCTTGATGTGGGTGCCAGGTCATAGAGGCATTGAAGGCAACGTAAAAGCGGACTAGCTAGCTAGACAAGCATCTGAAACGCTATTCACAGGGCCAGAACCTGTGCATGGGATTAGCAAAAACCGATGCAGTACCCTGATCGACGAGTGGATAAAAAGAAGACACCAACAATATTGGGATCAAACTGTCGAGCAAATACACAGCAAAGTCATGGTAGGGCACCCAAACCGGACCCTGACGGCTGACCTTCTGAACCTGAACTTGAACAGAACGAAGGCACGTATAATAGTAGGTCTGTTGACTGGACACTGCGGCCTAAGAAAACACTTAAACACCATGGGAGTGCGCAGGGAAACCGTGGAGTGTAGGCTATGTAATGAAGAGGAGGAAACAGCCTCTTACATTATCTTCGACTGTGACGCCCTAAGTAGAAGGCGACACAGAACCTTTGGAGAGATCAGCCCGGAAACAGGCATGAATCCGAAGAACCTTATTAACAGGCTACTCAACCTAATTAAATGCACAAACCTGTTTGAATGAGGAACCACTGACGACAGAGTGAAACAATAGACCCCAGCTGGTTGCAGTGTCAAGGGAAGCTAAGTGCCACGTAAAATGCCATGTTGGATTCAAGAGGACCACCAAATGACCGAACAATTTTTTCCACTGTTGCCGTAGTGTGCCAAAGTGGTACACCATGCCAAGGTTTATAGTTTGGGCCTCGGTAGCCAACAGTTGTCCACCAGAGCCATAAAAAATGGATTGAGAGTCATTTAGGATGTTTTTAGTAATATTTTTCTATATACTTGGTTTCCGCACTGCTGTTCAGTTTTGTCCATGGCCACATCAGCTGTCTGAGTCACTATGGCTGCGGGTTAACGCTGCCTAGCACATTTTTTTTCGAAGTCTAGGCAAGATTCGAATAAAGTGGTCATATTTTGTCTAAGTGCGATTGCTCAAACCTATTTATTTCTTCAGGTGGTAGTTTCGAATTTGCTCTTTTAGTGGACTGTATAGTTTGAATGAGTTGAAAATTACCGCTGATGGATTGATTTTCGGATATTCAATGATTTTGGGAAATAATCAAAATCGGGGCTGTGGTTTCCTTACCTTAGTCGATTGGCGAGAATGCACCAGCTGGCCAGCGATATTTCCATCAGGTCACATACACAAGGTTTTTCCTTATCATGGTCCTTCGAGCCGGATCGAAGGACTCCATTGTTGACGTTCACCTCGAGATATCGTCGCTCCTAAAAATAAATCTCTTACTCCGTGAGTGATAAGGAAAAACGTTGTGTATGTGACCTGATGGAAATATCGCTGGTCAGCTGGTGCATTCTCGCCAATCTATTGAGGTACGGAAACCACATGCCCGATTTTGATTCTTCCCCAAAATCATTGAAAATCAGAAAATCAATCCATCAGCGGTAATTTTCAACTCATTCAAACTATACAGTCCACTGAAAGAGCGAATTCGAAACAGTGCTGTAATTATTTCTTTGTACATAACGAAACACATTTCTTGACATTGTGAATTTCTTCATAACGAGAAAATTATTGTTTTGTAGATCCAATATAACAAAATAGTGTTTCACAATAAAATGCGTTAAATATATAGTAAAATTTAAATTTTAAAGTTGCCTACCCTTTTAGTTACCAACGCTCAACAAAATAATCGCCTGTCATTGTTCAGTTTGTATTTCATTGTTCAGTTTGTATTTTATTTCTTTTGATTTTAGGCTGATAATTTCTATTTGATAATAAAAAAAGTTCTAGTATAAGTATCTTATATTGCACCCCCATAACTCAAAAAGTGTTAGACCTACACATTTGAACACCCCGAACTTTTATAATTCTTGAGTTATTAAGGTCTGAAAAGTGCAATTTTTATCTCTCACTGACTGACTCACTCATCAAAAACTTAGACTACTACTAGGTGACTCATGAATTCAAAATTTCGCATCAATTTTGAAAACTAGAAATTATGAAAAAATTAAATTAAATCATTCATTATATAACATACGAGTTAGAACGCATCAAGATTATGTTTCTCCTAGTAAATAATCCATTATGTTCATCGGAAGCAATTCCCTATTTGCTTGGCATATGCAATAACAATTCACAAATCACAAGGCCTTAGTTTTAACAGCGCCCTACTCGATATATGTTTCTCAATAGTCGGCAAAGGTCTGGCGTATGTTGCACCCTCTCTAGTCAAAACTATCAACTGTATTCATCTCATAAACTTAGATCCAAGCCAAATTAAACCTCAAGAGAGCTCTATAGTAGAGTACAACCGTCTGCGAACATTATACCGCCCCGACTTTATCGATGAACAGAAAACTTGCCAAAAAAAATCCAGATTATGAATGGACTTTGCGCTCTAACATTTCCGCAGTAATAGAAAATATAGACATTGATAATGAAAAAAAAACAGTGCAGTTCCTAGAAACCCCCTTATATATGTACCTAGTCCTTTCAGATTTATTTCAGTTCCTCATAACCTGTTGTAAAATCTGTAGGGTCATAGGCAAACAAACAAACAAACAAACAGACAAGAAAACGTGTTATTACCCAGTTTTGACCCTTGATCAACCCTTTCGCTTACGACTTTTTTCCTCTTAAGTAATAAATCTGATATTGAAAAAAATATTGAAGGTCATGTATATATTTGAATAAATAGAAGGATACAAATAAAAACTTTTTAACAAATTCATTCCATCCTCTCATAGAATATAATGATTGTGACGGATGTAGGAGAACAAAAATAATGACATTAGCGATCTGTCATTGTCAACTACATATGTGTGCTAATGTTTACAAGTAAAAAATCAATTATTCCCTATTTTTCTACCCGTAAAGGTGTATAATTCCATTCGAAATCCGAATATGATCAACTATGAGGCATACCCTATTTAATTTTTTTTTTTTATTTCATTACTTTGTATATCATTCCATCCTCTCATAGAATTATTGATTGTGATAATGACACTAGCGATATGTCATTGTCAACTACATATGTGTGCCAATGTTCACAAGTGAAAAATCAATTATTCCCTATTTTTCTACCTGTAAGGGTGGATAATTCCATTCAAAATCCAAATATGATCAACTATGAGGTATACCCTATCTAATAAAAAAAGAATATCCAAATCGAAGAACCCAGTACAAAGTTATGCCCGATAGAATCGGTTAACGGACCAGGGGTGGATTTCATCTTTTAAATTCAAATGGGACCAACTTCGAAGTACACCCTATCCACTGAAAAAAGAATGATCGGAATCGGACGTCTCAGTAAAAAGTTATGCGTGATCATACATAAAAAAAAACTCCTCGTTTTTGGTTTCGTCGGTTAATTAATATCTCACCAAAAACATCAATTAATACTATTCTGAAAAGCAAGTCTAAAGTTTTCCTAATCCGAGTTTCAGTAACTAAAGTGGGTCTGGCATCCTCCTTGATCATTCGTTGAGAGTTAAAATCACTGAAGAATGGTCGGAGAATCCCTCATAGGTATCGTCCACGTTAACAAAATAGGCTGATAATTTTCTCGTTATGGAGAAATTCGGGAGCCACATTAATGGACCATGTCAAGTAATGTGTTTTCAATTATGTACAAAGAAATGATTATACACTGTGTCCGTAAAGTATGGAACAAATTCATTTTTAGCTAAACAGGTCATTTTAAGAAATAATCCTGAAACACGTCGATTTTTGATGTTAATTTACCGTATTTTAAAATAATAATCTAATATACAGGGTGAATTACGTTCGAGGAATGACGTCACCGTCATTTTTTTTAAATGGAACACCCCCATTTTGTCTCAATTTTCGGATTACTCTAGCTGAGCTGATTCCAAAAATGTATCACATGTTGATTCCAATTGGTACAGGGTGGACAAAAATACAATAGTTTTGTGTGTGCTCATAAAGTAACGCGTAACATTCTTCATTAGGTAAATTAACAATATTATCAAAAATACTTATTGTCTAGCGGCAATTAGTTTAAATGTAACACCCCGTAGTTTGCTACATGTTTAGAGTAATAAAAATGAGCTGTTTCCAAACATGTTTGGTACTTGTGGTCTAGCAGACAGGATATGACAAAAATATTTCTTATCTATTTATAAAAAACATAGTCGTCTACTTTTTTGGGAAATGTCATTATTTGTTTAGTAATTTATTGATGTTCAGTGACAGTTTAGTACTACAATATTTTTGGTATTCGTGAATATTCGAATGATTGCTTAGATTTAATTGGAAGTAGAAATGGAGTTAAGGGTAAAACAAAGAATTGAAATACTTATGATGATTGGGTATGGAGACAGATCGCGAACTCAGATGGAAGTGTGCAATTTGTTTAATGATAAATATCCAGAAAGACCTATAACGCGTTCAACAGTCTGTAAGATTAAAACGAAATTTTGATAAATTGGTAATGTTGAAAATTTACGCAAATCAGGTCGTCCCCCTGCAAATGCTGATACAGCATTAGATGTTTTACTGAGTTTTGAAGAAGATGCGCACACTTCTGTACGTAAAGTTAGTCGCTATATCGGTGTTAGCAAAACAACGGTACACAAATTATTGAAGCTTGAAAAATGGCATCCTTATAAAATCAAACTTGTGCAAGAATTAGACGAAGATGATCCCGATAGAAGACTCCAATTTTGCGAAGAAATGATGGATAAATGTCACCGAGACCCTCTCTTGATACAAAACATTATTTTTTCTGATGAGTCCACTTTCATGTTAAATGGTGAGGTTAACCGTCAGAATTGTAGATACTGGGCAAAAGAAAACCCCACTGGATGCGTGAGCATCATACACAATACCCTCAAAAGGTAAATGTATGGGCTGGAATTGTACGAAATCGAATCATCGGACCCTACTTTTTCGAAGGTAATTCAAACGGGGCAACGTACCTTGAGTTTTTAAGGGGGTATCTCGTACCTACTTTACGTAATTTGTTTCCCAGCAGACGTAATCCTGGAGGTTTTGATGAAAGTTTATGGTTTCAACAGGATGGTGCACCTCCACATTATGCTGTAGATGCTAGAAGGTACCTAGATGAAATTTTTCCGAACAGGTGGATTGGTAGACGTGGACCCACTGAATGGCCAGCGAAGTCACCAGATTTAAATCCTTTGGATTATTTTCTGTGGGGCCATCTGAAGAATGTTATTTATAAAACGAAACCAGCAAATATTGCAGATGTACAAGAGAAAATTCGAACAGAAATAAACAATATTACGCAAGAAACCATACACAAGGTTCAACAAGAATTTGTACACCGTTTGGGTTACTGTCAAATACAGCAAGGACTGCAGTTCGAACATTTATAAAGTCATGTATTCCAGCATATTCTGTCCGCTAGACAATAAGTATGTTTGATAATATTGTTAATTTACCTAATAAAGAATGTTACGCGTTACTTTATGAGCACACACAAAACTATTGTATTTTTGTCCACCCTGTACCAATTGGAATCAACATGTGATACATTTTTGGAATCAGCTCAGCTAGAGTAATCCGGAAATTGAGACAAAATGGGGGTGTTCCATTTAAAAAAAATGACGGTGACGTCATTACTCGAACGTCAATTCACCCTGTATATTAGATTATTATTTTAAAATGCGGTAAATTAACATCAAAAATCGACGTGTTTCAGGATTATTTCTTAAAATGACCTGTTTAGCTAAAAATGAATTTGTTCCATACTTTACGGACACAGTGTATTATACAGCAACGCAAAGTTTGGTCGCAGTCTGATAAATCTTTACCGATGCAACGTACCCCTTTCCCATCATTATCGAATGCATTTATACGATACATATCCATGATATAATTGTCTGTAAGTAAGTGAATTACCAAACCAGTTGATAACTGCAATACACACAATCAAGCGAAAGTATGGTCATTTTCTTCTGGTTAACTGAATGCTTGATCAACAACTGTGAAATACTTTTTAATCCTTTATCGTATCATTGAAGATTAAGACATTTTTATATGAAATCTTTATTAATAATTATTAACATCATAAACGTACCAAAACCTACATAAAACCTTAGTTACTCATAATACATTAGTTACCATAATTTAATACGTTAGTTACGAAGGCATAATACGTTACGTTAGTTACGAAGGCATAATACGTTAGATACCAAATTAGTATATTAAAGTATAAGTGGATAAAAAGGGCTTTAAAACACGCGCGATTTTTCGAGCACGACGGCGCAGCCGGAGTGCTCGAAATAGAGCAAGTGTTTTTAAGACCAGTTATCCACGAATACTTTACGTTATTTTTTTTTATTGGTGCACTTTGAAATCATATATACTGGTATTATTACTACAAAAAATAGAACTAAGAACTAATAATGCAAGAAGGTTGAATTCGTGATATGACATCAGTATACCTTTCGTTGTCATGGAAATGAGAAAAACATTCATTTGCAATTTGTTACCAAAGATCAATATTTGTTGTCACCAGAGCTCAAAAATGAATGATTCTAATATCGATTTTTTGAATAGTGAGGCAGAATCGCGGTAAATACCGCGGGAATCCAGTGATATATATAAAAAAGAAAATGAAAAGTTCATCAAATGGATGGAGGAGCACATATAAATGAACGAATTGTGAGTAATATATTATTTGACGTTACAATGTACTCCTGTCAGATCAATAATCAAAAATTTGTCATTTAGACTTCACGTTTCTCGATTTGTTGATGTTGTCATGGTTACCTTTAAAAAACGCGCGTTTTTTAAAGTTCGATTTAAACACGCTGAGGCGTGCTTTAAATGGGTAAAAAGGGGCACCAATGAAAAAAAATATTAGAACTAGTTTTCATGAACATGTAAAACAATATTTTGACAGTTGTCAAATTTGATGTCAATGTCAAAATCTTGCATGATTTTAATGATGACTTTTTGAAATGCCAAAATGGAATGACATAAAACCTTGTTGCTTATATTTTCGCATCGCCGTGTCAATGATACGATAAAGCTTTGAATGTAACTCGATTATTAGCGATTTAACACCGTCTCGGACATAGCGGGTGACTCGGCTGTCGCCTCGTCACCTAGCAATGTCCTCGACTATTATAAATCGCATAATAATCTCGTTATATTAATAGCTATAACACGTCTAATCTAACCTTTTAGTGGCCAGGTATTGAGGGAACATGGCCTTAGTATTCGTTGTAAAGTTATTGTTGCTATTTCTTCGGATTTGTAGTTATTAGTTTTTACAAACTTTTATTTAGGTTCACCTCTTCCGATGTCTGTCTGTTGGTTTGTAATCAAACCTTACAAACTGAATTTGACCCACTTCTAGTTGTCCAATTAACGTGAAATTTGGAAGGTGTTCATAATTCCGGTGACAATGCATTTTGGAATTTTCGCTAGAGAAAAAAATAAAATGGCGGCTCCAATATGGCGGACGTGTTTTGGTATTATGGTTCGATTCTATTGGGGATTTTCGGGGACAGATATCGGAATTCATAAATTCAAGATGGCGGCTCAATATGGCGGCGACAAATTTTGTGATTATAGCCCGATTCCAATAAAAATTGGTGGGGGGTTTTTGGTGTTGGGGATTTTTTTTGTCAACCACGAATTAAGAAGGCGGATCCAAGATGGCGACGAGTTTAGTGATTAAAACCCCAATTCCTTTCAAAATTGGTTTGTGGGGGTTTTTGGGGACAGACATCACGAATTTTTTGTCAAGATTCATAAATTCAAGATGGCGGCTCAATATGGCGACAAGTTTTGTGGTTATTGCCCGATTCCAATAAACATTGGTGTGTGGGGGTTTTTGGGGACAGACATCACGAATTTTTTGTCAAGATTCATAAATTCAAGATGGCGGCTCAATATGGGACAAGTTTTGTGGTTATGCCCGATTCCAATAAACATTGGTGTCTGGGGTTTTGGGACAGACATCACGAATTTTGTCAAGATTCATAAATTAAGATGGCGGTCAAATGGCGACAAGTTTGTGGTTATAGCCGATTCCAATAAACATTGGTGTTGGGGTTTTGGGACAGATCAGAATTTTTGTCAAATTCAAAATTCAAGATGGTGGCTCAAATGGCGACAAGTTTTGTGGTTATTGCACGATTCCAAAAACATTGGTGTGGGGTTTTGGGACAGACATCACGAATTTTTGTCAAGATTCATAAATTCAAGATGGGCTCAATATGGCGACAAGTTTTGTGGTTATTGCACGATTCCAATAAACATTGGTGTGTGGGGGTTTTTGGGGACAGACATCACGAATTTTTTGTCAAGATTCATAAATTCAAGATGGCGGCTCAATATGGCGACAAGTTTTGTGGTTATTGCACGATTCCAATAAACATTGGTGTGTGGGGGTTTTTGGGGACAGACATCACGAATTTTTTGTCAAGATTCATAAATTCAAGATGGCGGCTCAATATGGTGACAAGTTTTGTGGTTATAGCCCGATTCCAATAAACATTGGTGTGTGGGGGTTTTTGGGGACAGACATCACGAATTTTTTGTCAAGATTCATAAATTCAAGATGGCGGCTCAATATGGTGACAAGTTTTGTGGTTATAGCCCGATTCCAATAAACATTGGTGTCTGGGGTTTTGGGGTCGGGGTTCATGATTTTTGTCAAAATCCACGAATTAAAGAATGGGATCCAACATGGCGACGAGTTTAGTGATTAAAACCCCAATTCCTTTCAAAATTATTTTGTGGGGGTTTTTGGGGACAGACATCATGAATATTTTGTCAAAATTCACAAATTCAAGATGGTGGCTCAATATGGCGACAAGTTTTGTGGTTATTGCACGATTCCAATAAACATTGGTGTGTGGGGTTTTGGGGACAGACTTCACGAATTTTTGTCAAGATTCATAAATTCAAGATGGCGGCTCAATATGGCGACAAGTTTTGTGGTTATTGCACGATTCCAATAAACATTGGTGTGTGGGGGTTTTTGGGGACAGACATCACGAATTTTTTGTCAAGATTCATAAATTCAAGATGGCGGCTCAATATGGCGACAAGTTTTGTGGTTATTGCACGATTCCAATAAACATTGGTGTGTGGGGGTTTTTGGGGACAGACATCACGAATTTTTTGTCAAAATTCATAAATCCAAGATGGCGGCTCAATATGGCGACAAGTTTTGTGGTTATAGCTCGATTCCAATGAAAATTGGTGTATGGGGGTTTTTGAGGTCGAAGATCATGATTTTTTGTCAAAATCCACGTATTCGAGAGGGCGGATCCAAGATGTTGTCGAGTTTAGTGTTTTGGTTAAGCCCGATTCCAATGAAAATTGGTGTGTGGGGGTTTTTGGGCACATTTGAGGTCGGAAATCATGATTTTTTTGTCAAAATCCACGAACTCAAGAAGGGGATCCAAGATGGCGACGAGTTGAGTCAATAAAACCTCAATTCTCTTCAAAATAAATGTGTGGGGTTTTTGGGGACAGACATCACGATTTTTGTCAAAATTCATAAATTCAAGATGGCGACAAGTTTTGTGGTTATTGCTCGATTACAATAAAAATTCGTATATGGGTGTTTTTTTAGTCGGAGATCATGTTTTTTGTCAAAATCCCCGTCGGCTCCAAGATGGCGACTAGTTCAGTGGCGACCTATTTTGTTATTATGGCCATTCAAAATGGGTATGTGGGTTGTTTAGGGTCGGAGATTATCAATTTTGGTCAGAATTCATAACGGATTATATGAATGACTAAAAGGAATTGGATAAAAATAATAAAAAATTAAGCTTTTATACAAATGCATCAAAAAGGAAAAAATATTTCTTTAATTGTTTGACTCACAGAATAACCTAGGCCAAAGAAGTAAAGGAAATATTTTTCCTTTTTAGTGCATTAGTATAAAGCTTGTCTTAAAAACTATTTTTAATCATTTTTATTCACTGTATAAAAATCTCGTTCAATCGTACGCTATAAAACTATTATATAGGTAACTTATGTGCAGTGGGCAGTTCTGAATGAATCCGGACATTGTTAATTGACGAAGGGCTTGTTTTATGTTTTATGATCATCTGCAATTGATGAAGACGTTAAATGAATTTCACGCATCTATCGTAAAATTAAAATTTTTTTAATATTGAAATTTTCATTATGCAACGGTATTTGTTTACAATTTTCTTGTTTTAATTTCATCTCACGTGTTTTTACCGTTTATCCACATGCCTGCAATGTATAATTAGCAGCTGAATGAGTAATATCAATCACATTTGAGATCAATTCTCAATTTTTTTTCCAAACGATGACAGATGCAATTGAATTTTAATTAGTTTTTGAAAATTAGGTGTATGGTCGCCATTATACTAACCCAATGACAACAAACAAGTTGCATGCATGGAACTCATACCACTGTGTGTGTTCTGGTTATCCAGGAAAAGGATTGCCGTATTTCAAAAAGTAAAAAAACTAATTAAAAAAAACACAGAATAATGTTTTTTTAAGTCGCGGCATACACCTACAACCACTAACTTACAACTATAAATATTGCTAATTGTTGTTTTACAAAACAAATTACATAATATGGCTGTAATACAAGTAAATCTACATACAGTGCTCGTCTAAAGTCCGTTCCCCCCTACTAATTTTTGAACCACCTGGTATATTGGAACGAAATTTGGAGGGCTTAAATAGGAGATAAAAACCTACTTTTTCATGAAAAAATCACAGCTAAAAGATTCAAAATGGCGGCTGAGCGCCATCTTCAATATTTTTTTTAAATAGAACAGCCCGTATATCATTCCATATTCGAAATCTGCTCATAATTCTCAACAGTTTTCTCTGATACACTTTACTCCTAAATTCAATTGTTTTCGATATTTTAACGTTTGAAAAGTGACATTTTGGTCATTTCAAACCCAACCAAAAACACTAATGTTGCTTTCAATTAAGTTTGCATTGGAAAAAATCGTTGTTCCTGTCAAACTGAACTGCTAACTGTCAAATAGTCCGTTGAGCGCCTAAATCCTTTTATGAAAAGTTTGATCATGGCTCGTAGTTTAGACGATAAATTTGGAGAAGCTGTAAGAAATTATCATCTAGCAGTCCGTATGTTTAATAATAGATTTCCAGAGAATCCTATTTCGAGGTCATATTTGCGCAAACTTTTAAACAAGCTCCAAGCTGAAAGATGCTCGAAGATCACGAAGACCGCCTCTTTCAGAAGATAAAAAGGTAGAAATTGCTGCTGAAATGGTAATCAATCCAACTCAGTCGACGTCTGCAGTTGCTGAATCCTGTGGAGTAAGTTCAAAAAGTGTCCAAAGAGTCCTAAAAAAAGGAAAAGTTTCATCCCAATAAAATGAAAATCCTGCATGCTCTCACGGAAGATGATCCAGACCGGAGGGTTGAATTTTGTGAGTGGTTACCAAGAACAATTGAAGGAGAACTAAGCTTCCTAAAACGAGTATGTTTCGCAGACGAATGCACGTTTTTTCTTAATGGAAAAGTCAACAAACAGAATGTACGATACTGGAGCAATACTAATCCGCATATTTTTAGAGAGGAACATACCCAGTTTCCTAAAAAGGTGAATGTTTGGGCGGGGATTTTGGGCAATCGCGTTGTTGGACCGATTTTCATCAAAGGCAATCTTACAGGAGTTCTTTACAGAACTCTTTTAGAAACTGAAATCGAACCTCGAATAGGACAAATTGTATTAAACAATCAGGAAGAGTTTGAAATCATATTTCAGCGGGATGGGGCACCTCCCCATTTCGATCGCATGGCTAGAGAGTTCCTCGATAACAAACTTTCCTGGGCGAGGGATAGGTCGCAGGGGAAGTTCAGAATGGCCACCAAGATCTCCGGATCTTACACCTCTGGATTTTTTTCTTTGGGGTATCTGTAGTCAAAAATCTACGCCACTGAATGCCAAATAATAGAAGAGTTGGAACGCAGAATAATAGATACATGTGAAGAAATAGATGAACAGACTTTCATCAACGTGAGAGAAGCTATTTATAATAGGGCACTTTATTGTCAAGATTTAGGAGGGGGCCAATAATTGTTGGGGTTGAATAAAAGTGTTATTCAAAAATATTTTTTTTTTAACTAAATAATTTGTTTTGATTGTGAATTTACAGAACACATTCGTAGGCTTCGAGATTTTTCGGTAAGCGGTACTGTTTATCCTTAAACTCTCTTTACGCCTCTTATTAAGAGATTTGACTACAAATTAATAACAACATTTAGTAGGCAAAATGTTTTACCGGAAGTGACCAAAATCCATACTTCATTTTAAACCGGAATGTCACTTTTCAAACGTTAATATTTCGAAAACAATTGAATTTAGGAGTAAAGTATATAAGAGAAAACTGTTGAGAATTATAAGCAGATTTCGAAAATGGAATAATATTCTATTTAATTATTGAAGATGGCGCTCAGCCGCCATTTTAAAACAATTAGCTGTGACTTCTTCAAGAAAAAGTAGGTTTTTATCTCCTATTTAAGCCCTCCAAATTTCGTTGCAATATACCAGGTGGTTCAAAAATTAGTAGGGGGCAACGGACTTTAGACGAGCACTGTATATCAGTATGAGGTGGGTTAACACTACGCGAAACGTTAAGAGTGGTTAAGCCCAATGAAAACCGGTCCAGTGAGAACGAAATTTTAACAATATGTAGATCTATATGAGTTATGTGCCCCTTGCTAGGTTATTTTTCGAAATAATCATTCATATGGTGGTAATAAGCATTTAAAAAACAGAGGGGGCAGGTGCAAGTAATTATTTCAGATTTTGATGCTATCGAAAGATAATTTCAATCAGTAGCGGAGAAACGATACACTGAGTCCCTTCTGGATAAAAATAGTGGTAAGCCACTGAGCTAACTGAAATTTCAAATGAATTCCTGAATTGTCATGTCGAATAAAAATATTTTTTTTAGAAGTCGATCAAAAATTAGGTCAAAATGATCTCTACAACATACATTGCCTTAGGCCCGATAGGATCTACTTACTATCTTGATTCTCGTCTAGTTCTTCCTGATTTTCTCAGATCATTGGTATACCTTCTGGAAAAGGTAGCAGCCATTTTTAGGTCTATTGAAAAACCTTTTCCGGCAACCTCGTATTAACGTTTAATGTACTCGAAATCGATCGTTAATGTCCCCTATTAACCTTCAATTTATCTTTTAATGCATAATTGTGATATATGCAACCAAACATACACAGAAATCGACCATTAATAACCTATGAATGGTCGATTTGGTCCATTAATGTATAATTGTGGTATAGGCAATTCGAATATTATTCAAATGTCAAATTTATGTATTTTAAAATCCAAATATTTCAAGTTTTCTCTTAGTTTAAGGAAATGAATATCAAAAATTTCACGTTGACCCCAGGAATGAGGTCGACGGAATTTTTTTGTAATCAACTCGTATATTAAAATGGCGATTAATGATCTCGAACATTAACGCGCTCGCTTCGCTCTCGCGTTAAAGTATCTAGATCATTAATCGCGACCATTACTACACTAGTTGCTTAAATAGGTAACTATTAATAAGTTAATACATTTTTTTTTACTTTTGTCGAAGTGTAGTTACTTTTTGATATCGATATTTCACTTCATTTATTACCAACATCTAAACCGTTAGCTTCACTAATAATTATACAATACACGTGAGAATAATGGTATTTCCTCGCAAAAACTTGACTACAAACGTATTACGATCATTTTCATTCGCAATACCAGCTGAAAATTATCGTGTTAAACATATTCATTGAAAAATCATTGCATAATTAGCATGTGAACAAATTGAGAACAATAAAATTAATTATAGTAAAATCGTTATCTAAATGCTCTAGTAAAATATAATTGATACTAAATATGCAATCTTAAATGGGTAAGAATGATTTTATGAGATGTTTAACAAGTTGAAAACATTGGAACAATAGCTTGAGAATAGGCGGTTCATGTTTTTGTCATGTTCTAAATTATAATCGGGAACGATGGAACAGTGGAAGAAAGCAAAAAGTAAAAAAAAAATACATATCAAGCACAATAAATGACACTTAAATTCTGTTGATGGGATCACAATGAACCATCGACCGACGTTTAAATTGTTAGACTGCTTATAATCCAATGGGAACTAAAAAAGTATTCCTTACAAAAGGTGGGGTAAAAATCAAAGTTTTCGACCTTGGGAAAGTGGGAGAGAGTAAAAATTGTTGCGAATGTAGAGAAATCCTCTTTTCGTAATAGTAATTTACGTAACAAGTCCGAAAAATAGGGTTTTTTTGGACGAATAGACAAAATTCTAGGACGAGCCGTAGGCGAGTCCTGGAAGTCTGTGAGTCCAAAAAAACTATTTTCGGGCGTGTTGCGTACAATATTTTTTCGGCAACCGTGTAGAATAACAAATCAATGTGACGACATATTTCTTTATTTCTTTATTATACATTTTAATTCTTATTTGAATTAAACAGAACAGAACAGAAAATACTACATATTAACAGAAACATTCTAATTCTTATTTATATTAATATATTTATATATATTATATATATATATACATATATATTATATATTTATATATATATATATATAATTATATATATATATATATATATATATATATATATATATATATATATATATATATATATATATATATTTATATATTTATATTAATTTCCCAAGGCAAGTCACTATCGCTGCTGCTTTCTATATTTTATTGCGAATTGCGATCAAAAACATGCAAACTTTTGACAACTAATTTCATATGAACTGTCAGCCGTTATTTCGTTGCTATGGTAATGATTAACTGCATTTATCAAAACCATACCTACCAAGATTTTCATATTTACAATGATAACAAGGACGTGATTCTTCCCGGCCTAGTCCGGGAAGTACGTACTTCCCGGACTAGGCCGGAAAATGCTACTTCCTCAAAGAAAGAGCGTCCGGGAAGTGGGTACATCCCGGACGGTTGCCGAGAAAATTGTTTTTCGAGGAACAGTCTATTCGAAGAACAGTTTCTCGAGTAATTTTTTTCGAGCAATTTTCACCGAACCATATTTTTCCATTTTTTTGAGATATGCACCAGAAAGGGACCGGATATTTTCAGTTTTTCAGTTCCAAAAAAGTTTGTTGGTAATTTTATTGAAATACATTGTTTTCTCGATGTTGGTATCTCCTTACTTTGGATTTTTATTTTCCAGGGTCATCAAAGAATGACCAAGATATGAATTTATAAATATATTGAATAATTTCACGAGCAACTCGTGGGATGTTTGGCAATAATAACAGATCAAAAACGTTGATATGAGTGTTTGAAACTAATCATTTATCATCATATGTGTATATCCGGCATTCCTTGAAAAAAATAGAACGGTAATTACACAAATCAATTCTGTAAAGAGGTCAAGGGACGAAAGCATACGAAATTGTTCTCGCAATACCAAAAACCCATTATTAGATACTTGACTGAGATGAATTGGCTGATAATGAGTGAAGATATATTGCCCCCTTCTCCTTAACATACATAAACCAATGGCCAAGTGAATGAGTATACCAGGCAACTTTGATCGATAACTTGTAAAACTTTTCCCATTTGATTATCTATTGAAATAATCATCGATGAACAGGAAAAAATCCGTTAGGGTAGGATTTATGATTTTCAAACATATGCAAAATAAGCTGCGCCCCTTTCTAGTTGAACAATTATCTCAATTTTTTTCTATATTCTATATCAGGATTATGAAATATTTTTCGCGTCGGGCGTAAAACTACCTGCTGATGGAAATGATTCACTTTCCATCCTAAACTGACAAACTGTATTGATTGGCCCATAGTTTTCCTTTAATGTTGTCGCGAACCTTTTCTTATACCTTGCTCATAGGGGCATCTTCCAAGTAGACCTATTCCAAAAGAAAACTGGTTAAAAAACAAAATCTCTTCAGAAATGTACAACAATAAACAGGGATACAAAAAGAAGTACTTATATCCAGAATGCATAACCGATATACAGGGTGTCCCTTGACTTCCTCTTTTACTCTCGGGAATGTATATATGGGGTCAAAATATCACCAGTACTTCATATAACTTTTGTTCCTAAAAGCCTTCGTTACCAAGTTACGGGCCCTCAAAGTTACAAAATGAAAAATGTTTTTCTTTGATAACTTTCAAAGTGAATAGTCAAAATCATCTAAATTTTGGTGATTGACTAAACAAATGAACTCCTTCGATGAGCTTTCATGCAGGAGTCAGTTGTTTTGCTACAAAGTCAGGAACGGACTACCCCCGATGGTCCACACCCCAAAACTTTGAAATGACTGGGATTTGTCAATATGTTTCAACAAAACAAGGTTACCTGGATAATTTTCTGAATAAAAGTACTCGTGTGGAAAATTGATCGGAGCAACGATTTTTGATAAAAATGCATTTTTGTTCGACGACATCCAACCTGAGATGTCTACCATTATTCGAAAAGATTAATTTGTAATGGAAATTGAAATGATAGGTACAATGCTCATAACGAATTTTCATCATGCAAACACGTTTACCTTACAGAACTCATGGTGTAAATAATCAATCGCAAGCCTCAAGAGCAAACAGAAATACAAAATCCGCTACAAAAACTGCTCGATATGACCCCCGTCTCTCTCAATACATTTTCTTAGTCGGCGCAAACACCCTCTCTGCACTTGAAATAGCATGCCAGGGTCGTTTCGTATGGCTTCACAATGTAATGTAATTCAATTCAACAAGGCATCTCTGGTGTGAATAGGTGTAGCGTAAACGAGACTTCCTAGATGCCCCCACAGAAACAAATCCAATGGAATTAAATCCGGAGACCGCGGTGGCCATGAATATGGCCCACCTCTACCACCATCTATTGGGGAAAATCTGGTTCAGATGGTTCCGCACAATCAAACTAAAATGAGGAGGAGCGCCATCATGCATAAACCACATATCTCTTCGAGTTTGCAATGGAACATGTTCCAAAAGTCCATTCAAATCGTTCTGAATGAACTCCAAATAACGTTCTCCATTCAATCGGTCATGTAGAATGAATGGTCCTATAAGATGATTTCTCATGATACCAGCCCAAACATTCACGTTGAATTTCCGTTGGTGTTTGATTTGCAACATCCCATGGGGGATTTTCTTCGGCCCATATGTGGAGATTATTAGAGTTGATTACTCCATCTCTACTGAAACCTACTTCATCAGTGAATAAAACTCGAGTAATAAAAGACATATCCTCTCTTTGCTCATCCAGGAACCAATTGGCATATTCCAGTGGTGCTGGAAAATCTTCAGGTGTCATGGCATGTGATATGGGTGGAGCAGTTGTTCCCTTATTATTCTATGAATAGTGGACTTGGATGTATAGAACTATTCTGATAGGTTTCTGATGCTCATTGAAGGATCATCAGCGACAGCTTCCAAAATATTTTCCTCCAATACAGCCCTAGGAGCGCCCTCACCACCTCGTTTTGGCAAAACTAAACCTACAATAATATCGAAATAAAACAACAGGCTCCAATTAATCATCCATTAGACATACCTGTCTCCCTCAAGCTGCGATCGACACGCTCGAACGTTTCTCTTGCCGGTAACGTTCGATTGGGCAAATGCTCGGCATACAGACGACGGGCTTCTGCAGCATTACCAAATGCTCGTCTATACAATGCATGCATATCGCCATATTCGTTGAATGTAAACTGTTCGGCCATATCAAAACACTTCAAACTGTCCTATTAGAATATTGACAATACAATGACAACGCACCACTCAACAGAACAAAATCGCATTCCAGTTGTAATTTTTTATCCACACTAATTTTATTTCTTTCTACAAGGTGTCTTTTTTTTGTCAACATCTGTGGAAGAAATGGAACATAAATTTATTCACCAGATATTTTTCACCTATTCATGTGCAGCCGTTTTTGTAGTTTATTCGTTTGCTTTTTATTAGTTATGTCTTCCGATGTGCGTTTTTTCAGCTAAATTTATCTTCGGGTTAAAGATTTTCTTCCATGAAATTATACTTATCAGTGAAACTCCTCAACATTTAAGCTGTGAATACGAATTTGCAACATCCAAATGTTGAGTATCATGAGATTCAGTTAACACAACACGAAACGTGCTTATTCCACGCGTTCATACAAAATATGGACTGAATTCGATATTTCATAGTGGAGTAGCTTGTTAGTTCAAAAACACCACGAATCTACATAACTTGATATTTCATTTGAAAAAATATCTATATTGTGAATGAAGCTTTCAACTAGGTACTGTACTTTTTGTTTACGACTTTATTTTAGCATATTTTGTATTATCCCTGTTATAAATGTTGTTGAATTAACGGTAGCATTCGTATTTTTACTATGTAAATTTTTCATTTCAAATAATGGTGGACGATCGGGTTTGATGTCGTCGAGTAAAACTGCATTTTTATTAAGAATCGTTGCTCCGATCGACTTTCCACACGAGTACTTTTATTCAGAAAATTGTCTACGTAACCTTATTTTGTTGAAAACTATTGAAAAATTATCTATCATTTCAACGTTTTGGGGTGTGGACCATCGGGGGTAGTCCGTTACTGACTGTGTAGCAAAACAACTGACTCCTGCATGAAAGCTCATCGAAGGAATTCATTTGTTTAGTCAATCACCAAGATTTAAATGATTTTGAATATTCACTTTGAAAGTTATCAAAGAAAAACATTTTTCATTTTGTAACTTTGAGGGCCCGTTACTTGGTAACGAAGGCATTTGGGAACAAAAGTTATATGAATTACTGGTGATATTTTGACCCCATCTATACATTCCCGTGAGGAAAAGAGGAAGTCCAGGGACACCCTGTATAATATACTTGAGATATACTTGAGATATACTGCACTGAATCAATCATGGTGAATTTTAAATTCTTATTCACTTTGATTACAGTTGGATATTAAACAATAGAAAGTGATATATTGAATGCTATACCTTTTAGGATTGAAACGAATAATGTTAAATCTTTTAACAATAAATCTTTTTTTTGTGATTTATTTTTTGTCAAATAAATACGTATGGTTATTCTTTGAGAAACTAATGTAATCAACAGATTTTCAAAATGGAGATTTTGTTGAGAAACGATTATGTCCGGCCACTGGTTTATATAGCACACTGAGATTTAAATATTTATCATCTCGCTCTTGAGCGTACACGGGGAACTACACCAAGTTCATAAACTTGTTCTTGGGGTTATCCGAGTCTAACAAACAACAAAAATATTCCGGTATACGAACAGCAGTCGCTGATATTAAAAGACCTAGTTTGGCAACTTTACTTGATTCTTCTTAGTTCTAAGACCGGCGGTGCGGCATTCTGCAGTTTTAACGAAATGACTTATCCAGGAATGTTATTGAGTTATATTGTTAGTGTTCTGTTGGTACATAATGCTTGTGCGAACTCTGTCAAAGGATATGTAGCATTCAAAGGTAATTATGATTAGTGAATTTATTTTCAATTTTCATCGTAAAGCGGTTTATTCAAAATATGGAAATCAATATATTGAAAAAAACTGGAAGTTATCTCTTATTCTATCAGTTAGTTTCAGAAGAATATTCTAACATTTCGTGACTCAAATAATTTTTTCTATGATCCTGTATGATCGCAGATAATAAAAAGTGGCGAAAGTGTTAGATGAAAATATAAAGAATTCGGGAAGGCATTCTCAATCCTTCGAAAGAGATATTAACCACACCAGTATTTGATTTTTTCTAGATTCTCTCAGTAAGGATGTACTCATCAATACCTTACCAAGTCTGAAATTGGAGAAATTCGGAGATCGGCTGTACTATTTTGGAGCTATTTTTGAGGTTAGTTTATTCATAATGATTTTTCAGTAAATAAGAATGGACGCTAGTCTACACAGAAAAAAATTGTTGTAAAGTTGCGGAGCAACCTTATCCTAGATATATTGTATATCTGTTTAATGTGTACATTCCACAGGAGTATGTCACGTATTTCAAGATAATTTCGTCAGTATTTTCTTGAAATATCAACGCCGCAATCCCAATTTTTTATAAAGTGAATACCCAACGCTATCTCAAAAATAAATAGTACCTTACATTTGATTGACTTATAGAAAGATAATCCATCGGAATTTTTCTTACTGTTTGTAGAAAATGTTATATAAAGTTTTCGAAAATTTGTTTTTTTATTTTTCAGTGTTTTCCACCCTTTTCAAATAGTTAGTGCCAATTTATGCAATATTGTCATTGTTGTAGTCACAATCACACTCTCAATCATAATCCCAGTCGTTGTCTTAAGAAATGTTTGTATTTATGCATCACAGTCTTTAGCATTATCTCAGCAATTGTTTTCCATGAATTCCCAAATGTCCGTAATAGCCCGAGGATGGTTGATATGGAAAATCAGGAAAGTTGCCCGAAAATTGAAAAATTCCGGTATATAAAAAAAATTGCGAAGAAAAAGAGTATCGAGTCATTTATTACCAGAATGAAATGGCTTCGTGGTTAGATAGATAGATAGATAGTTTATTGATACAAATGCGAGCTCATAAAGCTATAGGACAGGTCAATACAAGGTACATGTATAAATAAAATTATTCATAAAATACAATACATAGTTGAATATAGATAAAATGAGAAACACATCAACGATATCAACTCACAAAATCGATAAAAATATTATAAACAATTATAAATGTGGACATGTTTCCGGTAAAATGTTTGTTATAACAATAAAATAAAATAAAACATTAAAAATATTCAAAATATTCATCAAGGTTGTATGGAGTAATGCCCAATAAAAATGCTTTGATTTTTTTTCTGAAAATATGCGTCTGTTCTATTACTTTTAGCTCATTTGGAAGTACATTGTATAATCTCAGTCCTATCTTTAGTTAGACTGTCGCCTATCAAGCAGAAGGTAACGAACGAATTCCGGTCGTGGTAAATTTTTTTTATTTTATAAAAACAATGGCTGGACCGATTTGGCTAATTGTTTTTTTGAATGGTCGTAATACTCCGAATAAGGTTTTTAGGGAAAGAAAGGATTTTCAGAAAAGTTATTGGAAATTTCTTTGTCCTTGAAAAGTTTTCAAGAATATATAATATGGACCGATTTGGCTAATTTTTTTCGGGAAAAAGGGATAACGAACGGGATAGCAGGAAAACGGGAAAACGGGATGAAGGGGAAATGGGAAAACGGGATAACGGAAAAACAGAAAAACGGAAAAACAGGAAAGCGGGATAACGGAAAAACAGGATAAAAGGAAAAAGGGATAACGGGAAGCGGGCAGAGTCAGGCATAACCTAGTTGGAACAACACAAAAAAACAGGAAAAAATAAATTCTATGCGGACAAGAGTTTTTTATCCCAAAGAGGGGGAAATTTTTTAATCATATCAATAAGAGTAACCTCTTCCAGACTTATTTTTTCCTTCTTCTTTAAAAAGATTTTTTATTTATTTTGTGCTGTTTAGTAAGTATTAATCTATGAGGCCTTTTTCCTGTTTCTGTAAGATTAAGAAGATGAACTCGTCCGCCATCCTGGAGCTGCCATCTTCAATTTATGAATTCTACTAAATTCATAATCTCCGACCCCAAAAACCCCGATATACCAATTTTTAATATAAACGGTCCGTTATCACAAAACTTGTCCACCATCTTGGAGCCGCCATCGTGAATTTATGAATTTTGACAAAAAATTCATAATCTCCGACCCCGAAAACCCCCACATACCAATTTTGAATAGAATCTGAACATAATCACAGAGATCGTTGGCAATCTTGGAGCCGCCATTCTGATTTTATGAATTTTGACAAAAAATTCCTAATCTTCGACCACGAAAACCCCCATATACCAATTTTGAATCGAATCGGAGCATAAACACAAATCTCGTCCGCCATCTTTGAGCCGCCATTTTGTTTTTTTCTGTAACAAAAATTCCATAATGCATTGTCATGGGAACTATGAACACCTGCCAAATTTCACGTTAATCGCAGATTTATTACCCACACCAGGACAGGTGAAAGTAAATAAAAGCTTGTAATATGTATCTATGCATATGCGCATTTTATATGTCGTCTTAATCATAAGCATAAATATTGAAATAGGTCATATTCTTATGATAATGATTGAGACTGAAACTAAAAGAGTGGCGTAAGTGCTTCCATTGAAATGTACAGATTCAACTCGATTTCATGATTGAGACAGAGACTGTGACTAGGCTATGATAGTGATATTGTTGCATAGATTGGCCCTAAGTAGTAGCAATGAGACCGAGTTCAGAACAATAGACTTAGAATTTGAGTTTAATCTTGCTACAGATTCATTTTCGATGCCCAATTTATATCTTGATTTATCAAGGAAGAATATTTAGATGTATCTCAACCTTGATATTGATAGTACAATCTTGATGTTAAGTACTTTCAATTCTATATTTCGGGAATGGTAAAATAATATTTTCCAGAAAAAGGCGATTGAACTTTGTTGAATCAGAAAATCTACTATCTGACTATTATGATTATTTTGAATGAACTACCAATGTATACCAACCAAGAAAATTTCCCGATTTTTTTGTTTTATTTATTTATCGTCGAACTATTACTGCTAATCACCAACGCCGGTGAGCACACTTCTCCTAACCGGAAATTTTGCAGAATCATCTAATGTTTCAGAGGTAGGGATCTTTAACGAGCTCAACATCCATGAACTTGGGACCACCATCTTAACATACCCTACGAAGAACGGCATATCTATCGTCATACCTCATGATCATTGGTATGACGCCTGCAGCTGCGAATATGCTACTCCGCTGCAGTTGTTCGGTGCATTTTTCACGCGCACATTCCTTGGCAGGTGGTCACCCATCCAAGTAATAAACGCGCCCGGTGTTGCTTGGCTCAGATATCGATCAGACTCTCGTCAAGCTCGTGCCCACAAAACTTTCAGATATTCACTTTTGATATTGCAATTATGTCTCTGATTTCATTATTATCAATCGAATATTGTGTATCTAGCCTAATTATTTCCAATTCACCTACATGTTACTTCCACAAAATGAAATGAATTGATATTAGTATTAATACTGCTTGTTGTGAACTCAATACAACAAAATGCTGAAGTTACTGAAAAGCAGCAAACGGACCACGAGTTGAGCAAATGTGACGACTTCGTTTTTCTGTCAAGACTTATAACACACTTCCTCTACATACTACTTTCAGCTCACTAAACTTCATTTTTAGGGAAATTACTACCAAGCCATGCAATTTTGCAACTTCCATGATATGGACCTGGTGAGCATTGAAACTAAGGACGAGAATGATTTTCTATGGAAACATCTCCAATCATTCCGTAAGTTTTCAATTCTTTATATTTCCTTTCCACATGATAACACCATTATTATTTCAAGACAAGTTATGATTAGAAATAATACAGAATTATATGTAACATAATATAATCCAATAAAGAAAGTATGGTTCCTAAAAGCATCTTTGAAATTCTCCTATTAGCGTATCTTTCAATATAACAAATATAAGTTGCAGAAATTATGAAAAATCATAGCATTTGAACAGCACAAGACCACAATGTGTCGATCCACCTTGAAGTTGAATAGCCATTCAGAAAGCAATATTAAAACTGGTTTGTCTTACTGAATTCACTCCTAGGAAAATACGATAAATCTTCCGGATCAACAATTTATACCTTAATTTTCATTAATAAAATTGTATGCGACCTACATAAAGCAAACTTGCCATTTTATGACTTTGATAAAACTTCCTTGAAACTAAAATGTCTCATGGAGTTGGAGCACATTTGTAAGTGGCGCCGCGACGGAATAGTCCACATAGTGCAATTTATCTGCATTTGCCCTTTTGATAAATAGAGTGTTTTTAAAGTTCATCAGTTTGAATATTTTTGTTACAAACGTGAAAATTGCGGTTGCATTGTGATTCGGCCTGTATAACCTTTGAATTAAACTGAGCCCCGGTTTCGGAAATTGCGCTAGTTAACATGTAATTTATTGTCAAGTTGAAAAGTGTTAATCGTGATGGAACAAGTGCTTGCAACTGGGTGCCATTACAAGGCACATTGTTTTCGAGAATCAGTCTTTAAAAAGAGCAGCAGTTTTTACATAGGACAAACAGATAGATCTTTCAAGCAACGCATATCTGAGCATAAAAACGGTTTTATTAAGTGCAAATCTAATTCAACTTTCGCTAAGCATCTCCTGACTGAAATGCATTGCTTTGCTATTGACTTTGCACTTTTGCTTGCAGAAAAGAAAGGTCAAAAACTCGATCTCCTAGAGAGCTTAGACATTAACACAGACAAGAATTCACAATACTTATTAAATGACCAAATTAATTTGAATAATTCGCCCCTTTTGAATCTGTTTACTAGAAATTTAATAATATAACGACCTATCATTTATATCAAACCCCAGTGATTTTAAAAAGCCATAATACAGCTAAACACGTGTCGTGGGTTTTGTTGACCAAATCGTAGTGAAGTACTTTTAGTTTACTTCAATTATGGATGTTCAGAAAATATCGGCTACGTCTATTCAAAAAAAGCAGCAGCATTGGTGCGATCGGGTCACGCGTGTCAGGTGCGGGAAGTAACAAAAAAAATTATTCCAGCATACATGCGAAACTGATTAGCCAAACAGCAGCGACAACAAATCAGTACTCTGTCGAATTGGAGGTGAATAAAAATGTTCACAAACAATTGATAAAATTTTATAAAAACTCATGTCTAATGTTGCAGTAAATTACACGTATAAAAAGACTATTAAAGAAATATGAAATAAATATAAATAAAAATATTGAATATATTGGTTTCTTTTCAACACACATACATTTTCACATATTTTTCATATTATTCGTTTCTTGTCAGAATTTGACAAAAAAAAATTGAATATGTATTACATAAATAAAAATGTTTCATCAATGTTTTTTTAGATTACTGTAATCATTAGTATGAAAAAATTGGTTTATATCGTTGTGAAAATACATTCTAATACATTAATTTACCGAGTTTTTCAACCCAAATATGCACAAAAAAATTATGAATTGACTTTGAAAATTTCCAAGTGTGTCAACGAATCTATTAGACAAGTCATAACTTCTAGAATATTAGGTGTATCAAAATGAGATTTGGTATAGGTATGTGAAGAGTAGAGTTTTCGCATATTTTTCACTTTCCGGTTACTTCCGGTTTCACCGAAAAAGGCACCGGTTTTGAATTTTCAAATGGAACACCCTGTATATTGTAACATTTTGGATTTCAGAATGTGACATTTTAAACAGTTTTTACGCCCTACTTCATTTTTTAGGGTCACTTTTGGTATTGCTTCTAGGTGGCCATGATTGGGCGTGAACTAATCTGAGGACCTCAGGTGATGTCAGAAAATAAAAAAAAAATAGTTTTTCATTTTCCTAAAGTGGTAGTTTTACACAGTAGTAACATGTAACACACGATTTTCTTAGAAGAATGTGTGTGTGCTACGTCTAACAAGATTTACAATAAATGTTAAGTTTTTTTTTTTTATGTTCTGGTTCCCACGAAAAGGGATATCCTGTAATGTTCAGAGAACATCGTGGGAACCAAGGGAAAGAAGGTAGGAGTTGGTGTTCTTCTTAAATTTCTGAGGTTGTATGCCTCGGGGAACACCTCCCTAGGCATGAGTTCCAAAGCCTCGCTGTTCGTTGGATGAACGAGTCTTTGGGAAAATGATGTTCTGCAGGTCTCCAAAGTGACCACGAAGGGTGTGATAACTGAACTTGACGGGTTAGTCTCGAAGAGACTGCCAAAGCAGGAACGATTGTTGATATTTCAGAAGAGCATCGCCCATGAAAATATCTATAAAATAGAGACAAATCGCCAACTTTTCTACGGTGTTCCAGACAAGTGAGCGAGTTTGTAAGCGAGGCATCACCGACGAGACGAATTGCCCTTTTTTGGACAGAATCCAATAGCCTCAGGATATGTTTAGGTGCCGCGCTCCAAATATGGGAACAGTATTCCAGGACAGGTCGGATCTGTGCCTTATAGATCATAAGCAGCTGAGTGGGGTGAAATAGCTCTTGGCACGAAACAAAAAACCAAGTTTTTGGGATGCACTTTGGCAATGGACCTCACGTGATTTTCCCAGGAAAGGTTATTGCTGATAGTAATACCAAGCATCGATATGGATGACTTCAGTGGTATGGTTACTCCTGACAAAGTTATGTTAGGCACAGTGAGATCGGCTTTTCTAGAGAAAAGACATGCTTGTGTTTTGTTTGCATTGAATTCTACCAAGTTATTAGATCCCCACTCGAGAATTGTTGCTAAGTCCATATTTATATTATTAACATTTGTTCCTCGTTCATTTCTGGTTTCACGGGCTGATATAGGGGCCCTGGAAGAGAAAGCGGTATGGAGGGTACTATCATCGGCAAAGCTGTGTACTGGACATGAAGTTGCTTTCAACAGGTCGTTGATGTGAAGTAGAAATAGTGTTGGTGCGAGAATAGATCCTTGCGGAACACCAGCATTTATGAGTAGAGTGTCAGATGAAACTCCATCGACCACTACATGGAGAGACCTGTTTGAGAGAAAACTAGCAAGCAGAGAACACAGCTGAGGGGGCAAGCCATAAGACGGAAGCTTGGCGAGGAGTCCCTGGTGCCAAACTCGATCGAACGCCTTGGAGATATCTAATGCCACAGCTAAAGTTTCTCCATACTTTTCAATAGATAGCTGCCATATATGTGAGACGTAAGCGAGCAGGTCACCAGTTGATCTCTGATGGCGGAAGCCATATTGCCTATCGTTGACAATTCCTGAGTCTTCCAGATATTTCATGAGCTCGATGTTGATGGCTTTTTCCATGACCTTTGAAATAATAGATAGCAGTGCGATACGTCTGTAGTTGCTAGGTAGGGCCTTTTTGCCTTTTTTAGGGACTGGCTGTACTCTTGCAATTTTCCAATTGGACGGAAATACCCCAAATTGTAAGAGTGGTTGAACAACTTGCAAAGAACAGGTGTTAGTTCGGGGGCACATTTCTTGAGAACAATCGGCGGGATTCCGTCAGATCCACAGGCTTTGTTGGTGTTGAGACCCAGCAAAATCTTTCTGATAGTACGTTGGCGAAAGGTGATCTCGGGCATGTGACTGTCAATAGGTGTAATGTTCGGGGGTTGTTTTCCCGATGAATCCAGAGTGGAATTTCCAGCAAATAGGTGCGCAAAGATATTGGCTTTTTCCTGGGCAGTCGTTGCTAGTGTTCCATCTTCTTTGGTTAGAGGAGGAAATGAGCTGGAAGTGAAGTAATTGTTTACAAAAAAGTTAGGGAATTGCAATAAAAATAAACTATTTTAGTATTGGTATTGGTTATAACAACAATAAAAGTAATAATTAACTCTAGTAGTTTCAAAAGCTATACAGTACTAACATAGTGGCTTAAACAATAATTTGTAATTTTATTATCTAGCAACCAGAAGATAATCTTTCTTTTGATATACTTATAAGGTCGATTTTTAAATTGAGAGGGAATGATGTTGAGTACTCTTGGGGCAATATAATGAAGTGATCTTTGAATTGCTGTAAAGGAGGTGCTTGGACATGTACCGTATTTTAGACTTACAGCTCGGGTAGTGATACTGTGCGAAATTTATAGCGTCGTATACTTATTTTTCAGTAGTAAACTACAAACATTTTTAATGTGTAACTGTTAAAGGTTCAGGACTCTAGCTTCGTCAAACACTTGCTGTGTGGAGCATCTTCTGTTTTTAAATAGTTTAATTTTTAGGATTCTTTTTTGGGCTATGATTAGTGGGGATAAAGTAGATTTACAGGCCGAGCCCCATGCGACAATACCATAGTTTAGGACCGATTCTGTTAAGGCCCTGTATACATTTATTAGGTTTTTCTTCGGCAACCCATCTCTAATTTGATAAAATTTGTAATACATTTTTACATACTCAACGTGATACTGCCACTTCATGTGTGAATCAAAGAATATTCCTAGATATTTAGTTTTAGATACTAATGATATTTTTTGGGTGCAGTTGCATTTTGCAAAGTCGTGGCAGCTAGTGGCGTGAATCTTTATTGTATTATTACAGGGATAGGTTCGTTTATTTAAGGAAAAACACATGAAGCCCGACTTGTCCACACTAAGAGTCAGTAAACTAGTGTCAAGCCATGATTTAACTTTACTCATTGCTCCTTCAGCTTTTTTATATACAAGATCCCATGAGGTATCATGAAGCATAATAACTATGTCATCAGCGTAACAGACCACATCTCCACACTCCATGTGGATTAAACTATTTATGTAGATGGTAAATAAGACTGGACCTCGTACTGTGCCCTGTGGCACACCACATTCTACCAGGCAAGACTCACTTATGGAATCTCCCACTTTGACCTGTAGAGATCTCTGATTGAGATAGGATTTAAACAATCGCAAAGTTTTAGTGACTAGTATGATAGATAGGAAAAAGACAAGTTGGCAAAATTACATTTTCGTGTCTAACATGGCGACCATTTTTTGCCAAGCACTTTGGATTTTGTGACGAATCTAACGATACTAATTTATTTGGGTTGGATTAAAAATAAGAACATAAATTAAATATTTCTAAGGAAAATACTGGATAATATTTTCTTTTCTTTGGTCAAGTGTGCCCTTGATAGACATGATGAGTAATTTTTATCAAGGCTTCTTTGGAAAACAGTTTAATTTTCTTCAAAATAATGTATACTCAAAGTGAAGAAGTGGATATGTTATTTGGAGAATGTCATAGAAATTCAAGGAATGCTGCTGAGTTGTATGCTCAGAGATATCCCAATCTGCAACATCCAGCCCATCAGTATTTTCCGCATGTTGGGAATCGTTTTAGGCAAGAAGGAAATCGAGAGGCAGAACAGAGGTTTATCATAAATGGAGAGACTGAGATTAACGTTCTTGCTATGGTTGAGGTTGATAAAACGGTTTCTTCAAGAGAAATTAGTCAAGAAATGCAGATAAGTCACGAATCAGCAAGAAAAATACTGAGAAAGCACGGATATCGAGCATTTGGATATCATTTACAACATTTGTTTGCTGACGATGGCGATAGACGGGTAGTGTTTTGGCATTGGCTGCTTCAAAATCATAGAGTTAACCTAAATTTTATCAACTTTATTCTATTTGCCGACAAATCACGATTTATAAATAATGGTATGTTCAATAAGCAAAATACTCGGTACTAAGCCCAACAAAATCAACAGGCAATGAGATAGGGAAATTTTCAAGAAAGGTTTGGCGTCAATGTCTGGGCTGGTATCGTTGGAAACAGAATAATTGGGCCAATATTTTTTCAAGGTCAGTTAACAGGGGTTAGGTACATAGTTTTCTTCAAAATCGAGGATCATCTTAATAATCTACCTTTAGCAGTTTTACGGTGAATTTACTTCCAACAAGATGGAGCACTCCCTCATAATACCAGATAAGTTCTTAATTACTTAATAGAGCATTTTAATAATCAAGTTATTGCAACCAATGGTCCAGTACGGTGGCCAGCCCGCTCACCGGATCTCACTGTGCTCGATTTCTTCATTTGGGGATATGTTAAAGGAAAGGTTTTCTATGCAACAGCCCCAGCCACTCTTGAAATCTGAGAAAAAGGAATTCTACGGGCATTTAGAAATATAACGTCTCAAATGTTACGAAACGTGTTGAGAGAAACAATTGAACGAATTGAAATGTGTCTTGAACAAGGAGGAATGCACTTCGAAAATTTACAACAGTGAAAATAAATAAATGTTTATCTATGGTACACTTGACAAAAGTAAATAAATTATTAACCAGTATTTTCCTAAATGATATTTCGTGGTCGCACTGAACTTGCACTCTATTTCGAGAGCGGGATGGTGACGTCTTCATCGACTAGAGGAAAAGATTATTTTTCAACTGGGCAAAAGTTATTATGTAAAACTAGGCCAAGCAATCTTTCAGAATTATTGAGTACAAAATTGTGTTAACCAAGGTTGAAAATTTCTTAAAAATGTTCTAGGAGAGATATTGTCTTATTTTTCACATTAAGGTTCTTCAAGAAATCAGCATATATTGAAGTCTCCCATGATGAGTACATCAACTATTCGAGAAGTTTCACCTCTTGATCTCTTGATAGATAGATACTTCTTTCGGCACTTTCTGAAACCTCTTTCATCAGCGCGCCGGAGTTGGAGATCTACAAGATTAATAAGAATCAATTGATCTCAGACCTATATTGATAAATATCCAATCCAATCGCAAATGAATTAGTATCGTTAGATTCGTCAAAAAAAACCTTTTTCCGGTAATTACTCTCAATAGTAAATATCAATACCGCATTTATTGCAATTTGTCAATTATTTTCAACAAAAAAGTAATACTAGTTGTTAATTACTCTACAATGATAACGGACTTTTCACTCACTTCTTCCCTTCGGTCACGTTTATAGTTCACGGTAAAAAAACATAAAATTTCGGGGGTGTATTTGAACGCGTGTTTGTGCACCCTACAATACAGCAGTGGTCACCCGGAAACTTTTTTTCTTCCTTCACGTCATTTACATTTGATTCGAGATTATTTGCTGCCGACTCGTTCATTGTCATTCATTTATTATACGCGCTATTTCGAGACTGGGCCTCTCTTTGAAACGAAGCCTTTACCTGCCGAATCACAACACAAATGCCGTTTTGACGTTTGCGACCGAAAAATTTAAACTAGCGCACTTTGTAGACACCCTCTTTATCACAGCGGTAAAGGGTAAAGTGATACTGTCTGGACCAGTTTGTCCGATTCCGCCACTGCGGCGCTGCACGTAAAACTCCTTTCCTATGCTCATGTCCATATGGACCAGGATCGATAATTTTTGAAAAAAAAAAAATAGTGGATGAAACGTTTTGGAAAAGGAAGAGAATATAACAAAAGTTAAAGGAAAAATAATTTACGGGTGATCTGAGGTCGAGAAGTGGAAGGGGGTGAGTTTTTAAGGGTAAAAAACGGTTTATCTCGATTTCCGGCAAAACTACAAGTCCTATGGGAAAAAACCTCAAAATTTATGTGAAAAATTGAAATAACCAAGTTTTTGGTTTTTTATTTTTATCTTTTACAAAAAAAATAAAAATTCACGAAATTTGGCGAAAACTTACCTTTTCATGTCCCAAACACACTGTAATTTATTTGATTTGAAATATTTAGTTTTTACCTTATTTTGACTTAATATCGAAAAACCACCCCAATTTTCAATCAAAAATTCTCGCGTCAAACTATCAGCTTTTTTTAAAAAGTCGGTGGGATTTTTATTCGTTGAAATCTCAACTTTCTGATGGTGGAAAAAAAATATACATTACTATGGTAAATGTTCTCAGAAAATGCAAAGAAACGAAAAAAACTGGAATCCGAATTTAATAAGTTATTTAATAAGTTATATGCGTAGATGCCTATTTATTGCTATTTTAGGATAACTTATATACCTGAGTGACCTACGGAAAATTTTAGCCCATCAAAAGGTATTTCATAGAGAAGTGGGGAAGGGGCTAGGAGGGTCTGGACCTTAAAAATAATGGACATAAAACAATTATATTTTATGAGCCTAGCAATACATCAGTTTGTGAATAAGCATGAATTAATTAGGAAAAACCACCAGAAAAATACCAGAGGTCAAAACCTGTATCAAATTCCATTTGTTCACAAATCAATATGCCAGAGGACTTACAGTTATCTAGGACCAAAGGTCTTTAATGTATTACCAGAGAATCTGAGAGAAGAGAAACAAATGAAAAAATTCAAAACACAATTAAAAAAATATATCATCGAAAATACTAGGCAAAAAATTCATGAAGTAATCGATACATAAAATAAAAAAATATTCCCATATCTCATACAAAAAAATTTTTATTTATACATTTATATATCTTTATACTATACATTTTAGGAGCATATTCTATAATTTACAATTATAACTCATACGTTATGAACAACACAATAATGATTACCTACATCTACATAAAGACTTTTTACATATATATTTTAATATTTTGATATGTCAATATTTGAACATGTTAACTTCTTTACATTTCAACACCTTCACCTACATCTATTTTTCATATTCTATATTATTAGACCTTAAATAAGTAAGTGAACTTAAAAATTTTGAGTGCTTGTCTAATTCCTCTTTGTTTTTTATTATTTTTTTATTTATTGTTTATTTGTAATAGCTATATATTATACATATTGAATGAATGTAAGTATATCCATGTTTGAATACGTCCACAAACAAGCGGTGAAAACTGCTTCGTGGTATATTCCTTATTCACAACCATGTTGTAAGAGATACTGTCCAACTATTGTCCATCTTATTGTGAATAAAATTATTATTATTATTATTACTACCTGTTATTTCTTTGCATTTCTGAGAACATTTAACATAGTAATGTATTTTTTTTTCACCATCAGAAAGTAGAGATTTAACGAATAAAAAGCCCACCGACTTTTTAAAAAAAGCTGATATTTTGACGCGAGAATTTTCGATTGAAAATTAGGGTGGTTTTTCGATATTAAGTCAAAATAAGGTGAAAAAATAAATATTCCAAATCAAATAAATTACAGTGTGTTTGGGACATAAAAAGGTAAGTTTTCACCAAATTTCGTGAAAATTTTTTTTGTGAAAGATAAAAATAAAAAACCAAAAACTTGGTTATTTCAATTTTTCACATAAATTTGAGGTTATGTGGAGAAAGTGTGGATACAAAATTGTAGATATTTTTATTACCTACAACTTTGCCATCTAACTTTTTTCCATATGAACTTGTAGTTTTGCCGGAAAATGAGATTACCGTTTTTTACCCTTAAAAACTCACCCCCTTCCACTTCCCGACCTCAGATCGCCCGTAAATTATTTTTCTTTCCATTTTATTTATTATCTTCCTTTTCCAATGGGTTTCATCCTACTATATTTTTTTTTCTCTTTATACCATTTTTAAAGGCCTCAGCTCTGGTCTAATAGGACGTAATTTTGTTTAAGACTCGACTCGAATCGAGACTATGATTACAATAGTTGTTTTTTTAGTCGGTTGGGGAGAATACTGGTTCTGGACGTCAGGAACCACCATGCCAGACGACCACTGGGTCTGGTTATCCACTGGCAAACCCATACTGTTCGCTAACTGGTTCCCAAACCAACCTGACAATGCTGGTGGCAACGAAAAATGCTTGGAAGCAAGATATAAGCATACGAATGAAGCCCTTATGTGGAACGACCATGGCTGTACAGAGAAAAAACACGTTATCTGTGAAACCACCGTACCGAAAAGTGTTTCGAATATGATATTGAGTACTTCGAATTGTAATATGACTATTTTGAGTGTTCCTGAAGAATGAATGTCTTGTTCCGTTACTTGATATTCATGTCAGTGATTATATAAGTATTCAGTTTTGAAATGTTAGTTGAATTCTGCATCTATTAATAAATCGCGCATGCAGATCAACTGAAAAAATGAGGAATAATAAAGTTGAATCGAAAAATAAATATTTATTATACACTGTGCATATACTTATCAGCATCCTAGAGAATAGAGAGAACTGCAACCAGCAAGGGATGTACATATCTGGAAATTTTGCTAGAAATGGAGTTTATAGGTAGGTCTGTCTTCGAGTTTTTGTAGAAAATATCAATGGAAAAAAATGTATTCCCCTTTTTTCATATTTTTTTAATTTTTTTTCAATTTTCCATGGAACAATGAATAGGAAAATTGTTATGTACCCAAGTAAAAGACACTCAGATTACGAACATTCAGAAAATACAGTGTCATTCTCAAAATATGCACCATATGGGAAACTTATTTATTAAGGGTTTTTCGAGAAAAAGTTATTCTTGGTAAAAGTTTGTGCATCCCTCAAAACTAAACATGCACCAACAAAATATAGTAAAACACACGTAATATACGAGGAGCCTTAAAAAATTTGATTTTGAGACAGGAGTAAAGTACCCTTATTTTGAAAAATCTCGGGAAATGTTATTCAGAAAAGTTGTTCAGCATTTAAAATACATCTAGATTTGAAGTCATGGCCATCTAAGTGAAGTTTAATTTTTTTACCCATTTTTTTTAAATGAGGACTACGAAAAAAAATTGCTAAAACGATAAATAAACAATATCCTGTATACGACGGTTTATTTAAAAAGCCTGTAATATTACAAAGTACACAACTATTGTGTTAACCATGGTCAATTTTTTTGAGGAGTAAAATAATTTTCGTTATTTTTATTTCACACAATTAGTAATCACAGTTTTTAAATGTTCTCTATCCCTAAAAGGACGATTTTTGTAAACTTTGTTCTTCAATAAACCCCGAAAGAAGAAATCCATTGGGGTTAAATCTGGTGAGCGCGCTGGCATTGGATACTCTGAGTAACGTCCTTTCCATGTTCCATTAAATGATTCATTTAAAAATTGTCGTATTGCTACACTTCAGTGAACCCTAGCTCCATCTAACTGATACCAAATTCGGTCTCTTTGTCTACGCGACATTCAATTTAAAATTGGTAATAAATCTTGATGTCAAAATTGCAAATATCTGTTGGCATTGAGGTTTCCATCAATGAAGAAGGGACCAATCACAGTATTGTTTAACAGTCCACATAAGACATTTACCTTGCACTCTATAGTGGAATGGGGGTTTTCTGTAGCCCACCATCTACAGTTCTGTGAACTTACTGTTCCATTAGTTGTAAATATTGCTTCATCAGTCCATAAAATATTTATTGGGAACCGTGTGTTTTCTTCGTATTCTCCTTGATACCATGCGAAAAACTCAAAATCTTGGAATAAAATCGCTTTCTTTTAAAGTATTCATGAATTTTGGTTCAAAAGCTTTGAATTTATTTTTTCTTAAAAAAATTTGTACAGTAGTAAAAGATTCATCAAGAGATGTCGATATTTGTTTAATTGATGTCTTACCATTTTAGATAACTTTCAAACACACTTCCTCTTCCACTTATATAGATACTTTTGCAGCTGTGTGAGGTTTTTGAAGTTTTTATTAATACTGTCTGTTTCTTTAAATTTATTCAAAATACGAGTTACTGTAGTGTGATTAAGGATGCCTGGCATTAAAAATGTCGGTAACTTGTCTGCTTGGAGTATTTTCCCCACACAACAATATAATCTCAACTTTTTCTTCTTTTGTAAGCATCTTAATATTATTTAAATAGTACTTATTATCAAACGTTAACAAAATAAGCAATAACAATAACTCCGTAATAAATATTTAACAAATATGTCAAGTACGTAATGTCAAACATTCGTTTGTTTTCAAAGCCAACTTAAACCATTATTTTGGACAAGAAAAACCCCACAAAATAAATTTAGTTAGTTTGTGCCGAAATATTTATTTTATTTTGATGTTTTGTGATTTGTACTATTGAGTTCTTGTTACCATACTGTATAATTTCGAGCAATTTTCGGTGTTAACAAAAAATAAAAATAACTTTGCACCAAAAACTTTGAAAATTATTTTACTCTTCGAAAATTGACCGTGGTTAACACAATAGTTGTGAATTTGTAATATTACAGGCTTTTTGAATGGACCGTCTGTTGTCTATTTATCGTTTTAGCAATTTTTTTCCTTGTTCCCATTGAAAAAAATGGGTAAGAAAATAAAACTTCACTTAGATGGCCATGATTTCAAATCTAGATGTATTTTTCAATGCTGAACAACTTTTCTATATAACATTCCATATAACATTTCCGAAATAAGGGTACTTTACTCCTGTCTCAAAATCAAATTTTTTAAGGCTCCTCGTACGTGTGTTTTACTATTTTCTGTTGGTGCATGTTTAGTTTTAGGGGATGCACAAACTTTTACTAGGAATAACTTTTTGTCGAAAAACCCTTAATAAATAAGTTTCCCATATGGTGCATACTTTGAGGATGACACTGTATATAATACTTCTTTTGCAATTATATTAAAGGAAAATATGTTTTTAACACAACTAGAGTAGAATGCACGTAGTAGATAAGAAGCTATATTTAACGTCCACTTCATGCAATCAAGTGCATCTACTGACAGGTACATTTCTCAATCCTTTGTTATACTTGAAATAAGATGATGTAATGTTCCTATTCTTTAATTCGACAGTGGAACACATTGTTTTCCATTGCATTTGAGCATTTGAGTAATTGAACTTCAATAAAGTAATTAGTAGTATTCAGTTAGTTATTTGGAATCTTCACGGTACACAACGAAAATATTTCGTGTTACAATTTTCGATATTTTCATCTTCCAATCGATGAACGAAAAAAATCCTTGAATATCAATATTTTTTGTATTTTTCTATAGTAGGTAAAATTTTTGCGTTTTTTGTTTTTTATATAATAATAATATAGGTAATCAAGAAGGAATAATTCCAGTTTCTGAAATTTCTCGATATTACCACTCGTTTTCGAAAAATTTCAAATTTAAATGTTAACTATCCATATGAATATTTTTTGCGTCATATAACAGATTCCCAAATGACTCCATTGGTTAAGGATATTTTTCATTTTGAACCAAATCTTGGTTTTTCGGAAAAATGAATACCTAGCACAAAAAACATGTCAAAGTGGAAAGGAAAACATACACAATTGAAAATTGGAGATAATCAAATGTATAATCAAAGAGTAATTTCCCGATCCTATGCCGTTGCTGAACTACAACTGATAGATATTGTAAAGACACCCTTGAAAGAAGTGAATATTAATA
Organism: Gonioctena quinquepunctata; assembly: GCA_018342105.1. Lineage (NCBI taxonomy): Eukaryota > Metazoa > Arthropoda > Insecta > Coleoptera > Chrysomelidae > Gonioctena > Gonioctena quinquepunctata. The sequence continues at coordinate 52,748 of JAFIRS010003745.1, read as the reverse complement.
TTTTCATTCAGATAGTTGTTTTTTTTAACCAGTATTAATTGAGAACTCATTTTCTAATTCTTCAACTGTATATTATTTATCATATTGTAACGTGTTTTTCTAGGGTCGATCAAACTATTTTCCATAGAAGTGTATAGTTTAACCATTTTCAATTGCAGAAGCTGTTTATATAGGGAGCGGAAACGGAACGAAAAATATTGTGTACAGTAGAACCAGAAATCTAAGAAGGTCGTAAATCAATATTAGCCGACGACCCTCATTAATACCTATTGTTCGAAATACAGATAAGCAATAAAAGTGTGTGTCCCTCCAAAGATTCCCAGGTCCGGATTAAAATATATCATGAAATAGTTTGGCATTTCAATAATTTTTGGCTTTTGTTGACAGTTTTGTATTTAAATTTATTTGATAATAAAAAATCTCCTAAGGTTGATTTACAATTCTTGGTGAGGATATGTTTAAATGTGTGTAAATAATAAAATTGACTTACCTGGCCACCGGACTTTCAGTAGTAATCGGCTATTAACGAGATTATAGCGATAATGGTCTATTTACGGTTACAAAATAAATTACCTACCAGATTTTGAAAACAAGACTGTTTTGGGAACTGACCGCTTTTCAATTTCAGAAATAAAAGGGGGAAAGTTAAACAACATTTAGTCATTACCTACCAATATTCCGTTGTGTCTATTTTAAAGTGTCTATTCGATTTTTGTGTCGTGAAAAATGTGGCGTCCATGGGCTCATCCTGAAGCTAGTACTCCAACTGGTGGTCGTAGTACCACTAGTCGACAAATGTTACACCCTCATGAGAAACAAATTATATTAAATGTTTATATGTACTTCCCTTCTGGAACGTGGAATGTCCAAGGATCAAGCTGTGCAAGAAAGTGCTTCTTTAACAAAAACACGGTATTCCACAGTGTTTAAAATAGTAAGTAACCCTATTTTAAAAAGAAAGAAACGAAAAGTCTCTGGCGGTTCAAGGAAACTAGATGGATGTGCTGTAGATATAATTCGAAGAACAATATATGCCTTGTATAGATATATGCCTACAATAGATATTTTAATGCAACGGCTTAAAAAGAATCCAGTGTTGCAAAGAGACTTTAAGGAAGGAAATGGAGATTTGAATATTTATTGGCAATAAACGAATTTAGATAATATGGTAGAACAGTAGTGTATTTGGATGAAACTTGGTTCGATACACACGATATTCCAAACAAAAGTTGGTTGGACTCATCTGACTTGTGCCAAACTAATGCGCCGTCTAAGAAAGGAAAACGCATTACGATAATTCACGCAGGAGCCGAAAATGGTTTTATACAAAATGCATAGTCTTTATCGGCAAAGAATATTAAGAACTCTTTAGTCGATTATCATGATGATACTACAGCCGAATTATTTGAAATAAATTCATACCAAATATTCCACCCACTACTATTATCGTCATGGATAATGCTAGCTACCACAGTCGAAGACTAGATAAAGCACCATGTTCAAATGACACCAAAGTTACTATACAAGAATATATGTTAAATAATGATATGTACTATGAGGAAAAGTACACAAAAAACAGTTACTAAAAGTTTTACGCAGTTATTCGATAAAAAATAAATATTTTTGTGATTCATTGGCTGAAAGCTTGGGACATACGGTGTTCAAGACTTCCTCCTTATTGATGTATGTTTAACCCAATTGCTCAAGTCAGCAGTTCGAAGAAATAATACTTCTCCAACCTTAAGTTCAACTGTGGTAGCTCTTATTCAAACAGAAACTGCAAACATTCCTGATAGCAGCTTGGCCAAGTGTGTTTCCCATATTAAAAAGGTGGAAAAGTCATATATGGATATAGAAAAAATTCCCAAAGAAAAGTTTATTATCAATTTGGATGACGACAGTGAAAGTGAAACTGATCTTCGTGAGTAATTTTGTTTATAAATACCTTTCATCGAGAAACTGAACTTTTTACAAAGTATAAAGTTTGACATTTTACATTAATTAGGTATATCATATATTATTATTAATATAATTATATATATATATATATATATATTATTATCATATATTATATATAAATAAACAATTCTTAATTATATTCAAGCGATTTTTCTGAATAATTATCTCAACCCAATATCATTATACCTACCTATAAAACGAAATTCAATGGCTAGGGCAAGTACAACTCTGCGTAGAATCCACCGCCTGCTGATTACTCAAGTGGTTGGTGATTTACGACGTTCTTAGATTTCTGGTTCTATCTTATGTTTGTCCAGGGTCTGGTATTTTGAAACTTGTTGAAATCTCCAAATGACTGTAAGCTTTAATCACAGCATTTGATACTGAACACCGGTTGCTATCATTTGTTGATACTAACAGACAGACAGGCAGAGCTGTCTTCACACTACTATCGTATCTTATCTACTATCGTATCGTATCTCACACTTTTCATGTCTGAAACGGGGAAGGTACTTTCCACAGAAAATTCAGCGTGCAAACCAAAACTTGAAAGTTTTATTCAATTTTCGTCTTTTGCAATGTCTCACAATGGTTAGATAGGTTTACAGGAGAAGAATAGTGGTCTGGCAATCTTAATTACTCATACAACTGAAATATGTACACGACGGCTAAATTTGTATTACCACAGTAACAACCTCACACTACAGAAATGATCGAACAACTCGATTCCTTGAGACAAAATATTGATACTCTTGGAGGGTGCTCGATATCTTTCGTATTATCAAAACGGTGGTCTACTTTAGTACTTCTGAGACGGGACGGAATTAAATTAGTCCCATTCAAATCACAACCGTATAACTTTGAAATATGTACTTCCCTCGTTTTACTCGGTCAGGTGCCTTGAGTTTCACGTGTGCAAACTACCCTAACTTTGATACGTCGCACCATCCCTATGCCAACACTGAAGCGATTGAACTATCCCGTTCCTGCCCCTAACTGAGCACAAACTAATCTGGAAAGAGGTATAAATATCTGGCTACAAGGCATAAAAGTTATTCCCGTGAAAAATAAACCAGAACTTCATTAACTTAGAAAATAATTACATTTACAAAATCACCTTCCTGGATCGCATAATGAATGAAAGTCCTTATATCCGTATAGCAAGCCTGTTGTGCCTTCAGTCGTAAAATTTTGCTCTACAAGTATTTTGAGGGAAATTTATAAATTGTTTCCTATTAATAACGTTTTAATTCAATTCAAATGCCGTGGTTGTGAGTATTTTTTATCCTTGATTGACGGCTTTTTGTAGTTGACACGGCATTTGAATTGAATTATAACGTTATTAATGTGAAACTGCCAATAGACTTCAATAGAACTAAATAAACAGGAATATCTAACATATCAGAAGACCAGTCTCACTCAAAAAGACGATGATAGCAATCAGCAGGTAACTTGTTTCTTACTTTTCAGTTCATTTTATTTATCTCTAGTTGGGTGAGAGGTTTAAAACTTTTTTCCTTCAATTATAGTTATTTTTCACGTAGTCGGGTTACAGTTTTTAAAACTGTTTTTTTTAGGATGGAATTATTAATCGTTACTGCTCAAGTGTACCTCACTAATAAACAATTACATTATTTATTACAATAAATTCAAACAAACATATATACATACATACATAGACTGCTAAAATCATAACCTGTCCTTTTGGCTTTGCTGTAATCTAGTAATTATGAAGACAAATACCTACCGGAAAACTATTAAAATATATAAATGACGAAGATTGGTTGTTTAGTTGATAATTTATCAATTATATTTATGAAATTTTGAAAGTGTGTATTCACATTACATTGTGATTTTAACGTAAAAATTTGTAATGCCCTTGACTAAAGCGACGTGATACAAAAAGGTGAACGACTGTTTACTTCGTCCGCTATTAAATTAGAAGGCAGGAATGCGAGATGAGTTCCGACAAAGAAATGAAAACCTCGTAAATTACTTGATATGATAACACCACTCATCAAAATGCCTCATGAATATGTTACGTTGACAGCGACGACCTAAAAATTAAACAGACCGAAAATATTTACGACAGGACATTTATTTTTAATACTATTGAGCTCCACGCCGCGATAGATAATTAACGATTCTCCGACAGCCGGGATGAAATATTAACGCGCAAAGAATGCGATTGAAATATACCGCGGAGGAAATTGATGTCCGAGGTTATAATCCATTACTGTGGGAACAACACCGCCCATATTGAATACCGAAAAGGGGTCATAGTGGGGAGATTCTATATAAGAACAAAGTCAACAGTAAAAGAATCATATCAGAGGCAGTCAGAGTTCAGAGAGAAAGAGTTCAGTTTAGTAATAGCCTTCAGCGAATGAAGCGCAGCGTAGAATAAAATTCCATCTAGTGAAGATGCATAGCTATCTTCTGAAACGAAACAAGTGTAGACTTCGTAAATTATTTATAAAGTAGCCAGTTTATCAAACATATGCAGAAAATAGTGGAAGTGTAAACAACAGAAATTATCTCAGTAATAATTCAACGAATATAATCCTGAATAATCATATTACGAACCAGTGAACGCGTAATAAAAATTGGCAATCAAAAATAAAAATCAAGTAACATTAAATCGTGGTGTGTTCTCCAGTCGAGGGTAAGAAAATGAAACTGTTTATTTGGCAAGGTATATATGTATAGGGTAATAAGGAACCATTCAATTATTTGATTTCATACTGGAGTCAACATTAATTCGACAAAACTAGTAATATTAGCAATCCCAAGGTACCTGAATAATAGTTATGTTACTAGGCATACTAGGTTTGTTTCACTATCAAGTATATCATATATATTAATTTCATTCTGAAGTTCTATACATCTTCTCCGTAAATTATACCATGGGTATAAGATGTTATTATCCTTTAGAAAATACATATACATTATTAAAATTCCCAAGTGTATTATTGTTTCTGAATTATCTGAGATTGGTAACTGTATTGTCGAATTAAGGCCCACGCTTCATTATATACTGAGTGTGATAGCTTCTCAAGCCGCTCTGGGAGGTTGTCCAGTTATTGGTCAATAAACTAATAACGCCCAGTATAGCTTCAACAACTAACGAGCAGTCATAACAACATACCTATTAATAGATCACTAACTAAATATAATGAGAAATTAATGTTCGTACTCAAAACAAGTGATGATCAAATCACTTAAGTTTCTAGAAAGATTACCAGGAATAGGTATATTTAATATTGTACTTTATGAACTCTCTCCTCTGTCATTTGAACATCCAAATCGATACGACAAAGAAAAAAAAAAGTCAGATCCCACTTTTTTGGATGTAACATCCTCATATTGATTTTGTGGTATGAAATGTAGCTATGTTTTCCGGACCATGATATCGAATCGATTACACATCACTCATCAAAATCTACGCTACGGTGAAACATACGTAAATACAAACATACATAGACGACTGAAAGCATAGCCCTTCCTTTTGGCGTTGCCGTAGTCGGGTATAAATAGACCGGTAATTACACAAATCAATTTCATGAAAAGGTCAAGGTCGAAAGTATACGAAATTGTTCTCTCAATACCAAAAACCCATTTTAGATACATACACAATTGCCCAAGAAAATGAGTATTCCAGGCAACTTTGGTAGATAACTTGTGAAGCTTCTCCCATTTCACTATGCATTGGAATAAGCACCGATGAACCGGAAAAAATCTGCTGGGGAAGGATTCATGATTTTCAGAAATGTGCAAAATAAGCTGCGCCCATTTCTAGTTCTTTGTTGAACAATTATCACACATTTTTTTCTATATCCTATATCAGGGTTGTGAATATCTTTCGCGTCTTGCATAAAACGACCTGCGGGGGAAAATGTGATAAACTATACTGATTGGCCCATAGTTTTCTTTGATGTTCTCGCGAATCATTTTTTTAAGAGATCAGCATACCTTGCTCATAGGGGCATATTTCAAGTAGACCTCTTTCAAAACAGGGTGAAAAACTGAATCTTTTTAAAACTATACAACTATAACTAGGGATACAAAAGGAAATAATTATATCTAGAATGCACAACCGATATATAAATATATTTATTGAACTCATCTGTTCAATCAATCAAGGTGAATTATAAATTGCAATTCGATACTTTGATTACTGCTTGATATTAACAAGAGAAGGTGATTTTGATTCACTGAATGTTATGTCTTTCAGGATTGAAACGAATAATGTTAAATGAAAATGTTAATCTTCTAACAACAAATAAGTTCGAAAAACAATGGGATTTAAAAGTGTTTTAACCGCCAATTTAGTTGCAAAGCAACCCCCGGAAGTCAGAGACTTGATTTATTTTTTGTCAAATGAATACGTTTGCTTATAATTTTTTTGTTTCTAACGACCCTAGGAGAGAGAAACTAATATAATCAAAAATTATCAAAATAGAAATTTGAGAAACGATTGTGAAATGTAAATATTTGTCATCTCGCTCTTGAGCGTAAACAGGGATCTTCACTAATTTCATAATCTTGTTCTTATCTGATATCTGAGCCAAACAAACAACAAAAATATTCCGGTGTACGGACTGCTGTCGCCAATATTAAAAGGCCCAGTTTGGCAACTTTACTTCATTCTTCTTAGTTCTAAGAAGGGTAGTGCATCATTCTGCAATATTGAAGAAATGAATTATTCAGGATGTTATTGAGATATATTGTTAGTATTTGTTGGTACATCATGCTTGTGCAACGCTATCAAAGGCTATGTAGCAAACAAAGGTAATTATTGTTAGTGAATTTATTTCAATTTTTAACGTAAAGGGGTTTAAAAAGGAAATTGAATCGAAAAAAATATATTGATAATTTATTGAACAATTTATATATATATATATATATATATATATATATATGTATAATATATAATATATAATATATATATATATATATTTATACCGTACCAGGTGGCATCCGATCAAAACGGTATAGGCCTGCATCCTCTTGTATATTATGTGTATATTCAACAGTTTTCTGCCCGTATAAGAGTTGACTTCCGAGATATAATAATAATAATAATAATTTATTGAATCCTTTGAGATCAATACATGATATAGGATACGTCAAGAACACAAAAAGATAGACAAATAATCAAAATACCAAAATACAAAATATAAATACAAAAAGGTAGACAAATAATCAAAATACCAAATATAAATGTCACATATACACAGATAGATCTAACATTTTATCTCGAATTTAAAACTAATCAAATGTAAAATATAAATGTCATATATACACAGACAGAACTAACATTTTATCTCGAGTTTAAAAATTCAGAAATGCTGTAGAAACAGTTTTTTGCAGATATTTCTTCAATTTTGATTTGAACATTGACCTATATATATATATATATATATAGGTCATGTTGGCATCCGTATAAATTCATCACTTTATAACACCAGTTGACTTCAGTATATTGCATTTTTCTACAAGTTGTCATCCGAGAGTGTTGCCCTATCATTCCTGATACATTTATTCACGCAATGGGAATATTTCGAGATGGGGGCTAGGCACATAATTCTGTGCTTTGTGAAATTGTATCTCACTCAAATCACCTTTATTTCAAATTCTGTTAGAATTCTTGAAATTAAAAAAAATTATTGTCTTTTATTTGAGATTGTTATTTTTTATCTTTGTTTTTTTATTTTAATTCGGGGTTGATATTTCCTGATATTTGTTTAATGAATATTTTTTCCACTATCCAAACAAATAAATAATCACTTGGTAGAATAGAAAAATGTCACCATGGTCATTTAAGTGTGCAACATTTAAAATTAATTGCACAACCAAAATACAGATATTGCCGGAAGTTGGTGCATGTGCGATTATCATATAGAATCGTTGCGAGTCAAACAACATACAGGGTAGGTCAAAAAATATAAAAATTGTACAAGAGTATAGTATCCTTATTTCTGAAAATTCACCAAAATGTTATATAAAAAAGTTGTTTAGAATTAAAAGTTATGCCTGAATACGAAAACATGGTCTCCCAAGAAAAAATGTTTTTTAAACAATAATAATTTTCCATTTTTTTTATATTCACCCTATAATTATGACCTGCAGATATACAGTAAAAAGGACAACACTGAAAATAAATCAGTTGCTTTGTTTCGTTTAGCCAATAATTTATCAGATGTGATGAGAATATATACAGATAATTTCTATACGAGCATTTCATTAGCACATTAGCTAGATTAGAAGTCAAATAAAAGCTAAGCTTGCTGTACGTTGTTGCAAGGAAATGGTAGTATAGTTTCGTGTTCCCTCATATAGATCCAACATGGATGGAACAAGGAGGTGGAAATAGATACATTTCGTACCAAATAGATCACCTTGAATTGAAAATCCTGTGAATCTGTGTGATATGTATCATTGTCGAGAAAATGGCAAACTTCAATAGGGATTCAGATTTATAATTATTCGACAAATATTGAATTTGGGAAAGGGAATAGTGGTGATTTACGGAACGTCATTAAATGCATTAATAATTTATGTTGTGGAATAACATGGGTCGAATCATTTCTAAATTGTACGTTACTGATAAATTGGTTTTTTTATCAAGCAAACCAAAAACTCGGGAAAGTAACCGGGCAAATTTAGTAATTTTTTACTTCCAGAGGGGAGAAAACCCAACATGGAAGCAATATATGAAAAACTGGAAGTTATTTTCAGAAGAATATTCATGTCTCAATATTTTATATGTTCCTGTAAATAATAAAAAGTGGTGGAAGTGTATGATGACAATATAAAGAATTCGAGAAGGCATTCTCAATCCTTTGAAAGAAATATTAACCATATCAGTGTAAGTTTGATGAAGTATTCTTTCTAGATTCTTCAGTGAGGATGTACTCATCAATACCTTACCAAGCCTTACATTGGAAACATTTGGAGGTCGGCTGTATTATGTTGAAGCTATTTTCAAGGTTGGTTCATTCTTAATAAATTTTCTGTGTAGACGCTAGTTCATAAATTCAAGATGATTATGGTCCGATTCGTTCCAAAATTGGTATGTGGGGGTTTTCGGGGTCAAAAATTATGAAATGTTTGTCAAAATTTCATCAAGATGCGCCCAAGATGGAGGACGAATTTTGTGATTATGGTCCAATTCGATTGAAAATTGGTATGAGGGGTTTTCGGGGTCGGAGATTATGAATTTGTGAAACCATAAATTAGATGCGTCCCCAAGAGGACAGTTTGTGATTATGGTCCATTCGATTCAAATTGGTATCGAGAGTTTTCGGGGTCGAATTATGAATTTTTTGAAACTCATAAATTCAAGATGGCGGCTCCAAGATGGAAGGATGAGTTTGTGATTATGGCCCGATTCGATTCAAAATTGGTATGCGGTGATTTTCGCGGTAAAAAATTTGGAATTTTCTATCAAAATTTATAAATTTAAGATGGCGGCCCCAAGATGGAGGACGAGTTTTGTGATTATGGCCATATTTTATTCCAAATTGGTATGTGGGGGTTTTCAGGTGTGGATAAATTTTATGTCAGAATCTATAAATTCAAGAAGGCGACTTCAGGATGGCGGGCGAGTTTTGTGATTATAGTCAGATTCTATTCAAAATTGGTGTGTGGGAGCTTTTGGGGTCGGAGATCATGATTTCTTTCAGCTCAAAACTTACAGGGAAGAGACTTTGTAATAACAATGCTGTATTAGGAATGAACAGGTTAAGGCGAACTAACTAAAAATCAAAAAATAACATAACTAATAAGAACTTTTTTAAATACAAACTTTCATTTAAGCCGTGTACTAAAACGTATAAAATAAGTTTGAGTCATCGCTGACAATGATTTAATTATTTTTTGTTGAATTATTTGGTTTCAAATGGCTTGTCGCGCGAATTGTAATAAAATTAATACTTCGACACGTTGTTACTTACCAACCAATCATTGTCCAATGAAATTAATTGGTACCTACTTTTATGAATACTTTGTAAAAATTAAACACTTTGACATCTCACTTACTAACCAATCACTGCCCAATCAAATTAATTGGTACCTACTTTTATGAACACTTCGTGGGACAAGGGTTTTGAAAACAAATGATTCAACAAAAAATATTAAATCATTGTCAGCGATGACTTATTTTTTACGTTTTACTACACGGCTTACATAAAAACCTGTCTTAAAAAGGTTTTTTATTAGTTATTTTATTTATCTTGATATAACAAGACAGAATATTTAGATTCGTCCTACCTTGACATTGACATTACAGTCTTGATGTCAAGAAATTTCAACGATATTTAATTCTATATTTCAGTAATGCGAAGTAAAATCATATTTTTCCAGAAAAAGACGATTGAACTTTGTTGTATCAGAAAATCTACTATCTGACTATCATGATTATTTTGAACCAACTGCCAATTCATACTCACCAAGAAAACTCCCGGATATTCACTAGTAATATTGAAGGGTAATTCTTTCTCTGATTTCATTATTATCAATTCATATACATGTTACTTCCATTAAATGAAATGTATTGCTATTAATACTGCTAGTTCTAAACTGAATACAACAAAAAATGCAAACTTACTGCAAAGCAGCCAAAGGACCATGAGTTAGGCAAAGATATTATTCTACAACAACAATGTGACGATTTAATTTTTTTTGTCAGACTCTATATACTCATTATGGCTTATTGAATTTCGTTTTTAGGGAAATTACTACCAAGCCATACAATTTTGCAACTTTCATGGCATGGAGTTGGTGAGCATTGAAAGTAGGTACGAGAATGAATTTCTATGGAAACATCTTAAAGCTTTCCGTAAGTTTTCACTTTCACCATTATATTTTAAGACAAAGTATGAATAGAAAAAAATATAAGAAATGGAATAAAAACTTTTTAACAAAAAATTAAACCGACGAAAAATCAACTGAAAAAAAAAAAAAAATAGTTGCTAAAAAACTTCTTAGTCTAATGATATTGAGTTCCTAAACTAATGTAAGTAACTGATTTTGAGTCGGCGCCAAACAAACAATTATCGAAGATCATTATCTATGAAAGAAGTCATCAAAACGCAGCCGTGTATCTCGCTTCACATTTCACGCTTCACCTAATTCAATTGCTAGTTTGTTTGGCGCCGACTCAAAATCAGTTACTTACATTAGTTTAGGAGCTCAATTATCATTTAGACTAAGAAGGTTTATTTTATTTTTTGCTTTTCAGTTGATTTTTTCGTCGGTTTAATTTTTTGTTAAAAAGTTTTAATTTTTTACTTTTCAGTTCCGTATTTCGTCGGTTTAATTTTTTGTTGAAAAGTTTTTATTTTTCAATTTTTTGTGGCTATAATCTACCAATCACCACCTACTTGTTTTTTGATTACTTCCAAAATACTTACCCACCTTACTTCAACTATTACCAGTTAAATAATATGATTATCTACTTTTACTATTTGTTGTAATATAAATTATTTTCGTTGTTCTGGTTAGTTTATTTCATTACTTTGTATATCATTCCATCGTCTCATAAAATATACTGATTTTGACGGAACAAGAATAATGTCAGTAGCGATCTGTCATTTTCAACTACGTATGTGTGTGCTAATGTTCACTAGTGTAAAATCAATTATTCCCTACTTTCCTACCCGTAAGGATGGCTAATTCCTTTCGAAATCCAAATATAAGGTATACCCTATCTATTAAAAAAAGAATCATCCAAATCGAAGAACCCAGTACAAAGTTATGCCTGATGGAATCGGTTAACGGACCAGAATTCAGAGGGTGAGTGATCAATATCCTTCATTTCGCTACCCTTAGGGGTAGATTTCATATTTTAAATTCAAATGGGACCAAATTCGAAGTACACCCTATCCACTGAAAAAAGAATTATCGGAATCGGACGCCTCAGTAAAAAGTTATGCGTGATCATACATAAAAAAATATGATGGAAAAACATAAAATATACGGGTCGAATAGAAAACCTCCTCCTTTTTGGTTTCGTCGGTTAAAAATACAGAATTTTACTTAACATAATATAATCCAATTAAGCAATAATGGTTGCTAAAAGAATTTTTGAAATTAGCATATTAGCCTTATACAGGGTCGCTGATATGTATGTAAACGGTCGATTATCTCCTAAAGTAAGATAGCTAGCGAAAAATGTTGAGACACAAAAGTTTTAGGGTTTTTTAAAATCTATTACAATAAGGTATACAGAATCAGCAGGATCAGTCAAAAAGTCATGACGAAACAAAGTTGCTTTTTCTTTAATGGAATACCCTATATAGTATTCCATATTTCAATTCTTCACAAAATTCTAAATAAAATTGATATAGCATATCATATCCTAAATTAACCTTTTCGAGATTTTGAAAATAACTTTCTTATAATTATACAAAAATATTCTAGTCCATTGAGTTTATAGTCAATTTAACTTTGAAAATGTCTAGCTCCATAACAACGCCGCATCGTTCTTTTGTCTAACAGTGATGATCTTGTGAAAGATAAACGCCATGTGAAGTGGAATAAATAGAAAAATCGAATTCAACGTTCTGCGTGGTATTTGCCAGGAAAGTAGTTGTTTTTCACCTGAGATCTACCATTTTCTGGTTCAATTCATATTGAATCTATTATGTGAAGAAAACCGTTCAATTCGATTTTTTCTAGTGATGATCTTGACAACACATACCAAAAAAATGCATTCAGTGTGAATAATTTTCGCGCAAAAATGACACGTTCAAGTAAAACCGAGCGTATTGAAATTTTAATGATCATAGGATATGGTGATAGCGGAGGAAGTTGTGACCAAGTAGTGGATATTTTTAATGAATTGCATTCCGATCGGGAACCTCTTTCTAAATCAACCATTTCAAATACATCGCAGCGTTTTCATAAATCTGGAGGACCAGTAAGCGTTACAAACGAAGAAAATTCTTTGAATGTCATGTCAGATGCGGTGGAAAATCCAATAAATTCGACAAAACAGAGTTGATATGCCCGGTCTACGGGGTGTAATGAAAACCACACACCTGTCCAACCAATGTTAAAGCTGGGGAGATTTGGGGAAGTAAATACCAACATCTGACCAACAATGTTAAAGCCCTGACTTCAGGGTATTATGACTCAACACACCACACCTGTAATACCAGACATTATTCGTTAGATCGGGAAAAACAGTATTAAAAGCATCGACTATCTGAATAGAGTCGAACCGGAGATGATCTATGGAGCGGTCGACATAGACCAATCTCCTTTCTTTCAATACCGGAACGTGAGTTGTTTATCCAGGAAGTACGTACCTTTCGGAAGGATTCGAAAAACAATAATCAACCAAGAAATAATAATGCACTCATAAAAATAGTAAGAATGTACATATATATATATATTTAGTAAAATTTTACACAATTATTTCATTCGTTCTATAGACGAATAATATGAAACAATATTCATACAACAAAATTAAAAAATTATTTTGAAACTTTTGGGTAACATGAAACAATGGAGAAACATTTAAAGACACATGCATATTTTAAATGATTAAATTTGCCAACCATAAATACAGAAAAACATACATAGGACTCACCCTCTTTCACACTTATTCACTGGAGTAGGTTTTTAAACGACAATTAGTTTTATTATTATTTCGAGTATTCTCGCGTCAATTGGTTATTTTATTTTATTCGCCCGGTATATTAGTATAGCGCGATATGGCTATGGTTTTTTCTAGGAGATCATGAACCATTGAATTGCGGACTTCCGTTGACCTATCTCGGTCGGGGAAGCGTTGACAAAAATAGGCAATTTTTTTTTGAAAAAACTACTGTTCACTCGTGCTTTCCCTTGGAGCGTTCAATACTTGGTTTGACTTGGTTTGCAGTTGCTTAGTTCAATGGTTCAATGGTTTCTGAAGTTCACTACATTGACGATTTTACTTGGTACTCTTCTCATCATTATTTTACGATACTGTGATTCGACGGACTTCTCAACCTCACTTTTGAGAGGAACATATTACCGGAGTAACGACTATGATATAACTAGCTTGGCTACTGTTCTAAGACTGATTTATTTGCTGGCTAGTGTTTCATGCTTTTATACTATTCAACCCTAGCTCGCGTCATACGTTATTTTCATTCCCACGCCCGTTATCTCTAACTTGTCCGCAGCTCAATAATTAATAGTTTTGTTTTTGTCATCAAAAAAATATATAAAACATAATTTTATGCCTTTTCGAGGAAGAGTTATATTTAATGGCTGTCATACTCGGTGAATTCATAGCGCGTTCTGTCGGTACAATTGCATTAAAACCGTTCCATGATAACCCATATCGCGAGGCGATATCAACAAATTAGAATTAATACTCTTGTTTACCATCGTTAATTTTTCCTAGATGAGTTATTTATGAATCCGGTGTACAAGGGTTAGTTCTTGATCATTATTTTTAAGTGCATTTAATTGTCTTCCAAGGATGAAATATGTTTTTACGAGAATATATTATATCAGTTTTCAGTCAAGCATGTGAAACCTATTGAACTTTTCTAGCTATCACGTTCTTATTTAAGAATATTATGTTGTTTTGTAGGGAAGAAAGTTTTTCTGTAATTACAGGTCATAACAGAGTGCTTTAAATCATAACATGAGTCGATATTCCATTCAAAAAATTTGCAAACTGCAAAAATTTCATCCATATAAAATTCATTTGTTACAAGAATTGAGTGAAGACGATCTTGATCGTAGAATCGAGTTCTGTAAAGTTATTATGGATAAATTAAACGAAAATGTCAACTTTGTCAACCACATATTGTTTTCTGACGAATCTACATTTTGTTTAAACGGGCACGTAAACCGACACAACTGTAGGTATTGGTCAGACCAAAATCCACATTGGATGGAGGAAGTTCACACTCAACGATTATTGGTTCACACGTCATAGGACCCTATTTTATAAACGGAAATTTGAACTCCGAACGAAATTTATTACTTTTGCAAGAGCATATTATTCCAGACTTGGACGTTATTCCCGAACAATAACAATCCCAATTTGCCGACAGAACAAATATGGTTTCAACAAGATGGGGCTCCTCTCCACATTTTGGACGTGTGGTACGGGAATATCTAGATGAAACTTTTTCTGATAATTGGATTGGACGCAGGGGGGCAATTGAATGGCCAGCTATGACCCCACTTGATTTTTTTCTGTGGGGTTACATAAAAAATGTAGTCTACAAAAATAGGCCGCAAAATATCGAAGAGTTGCAAGAAAGGATAAGGCATGAAATTTCCACCATTCCTCCCAACATGATTTTAGATTCACTACAAAATTTCGTTCAGCGAATTCATTAGTGTCAGGCGGTAAATGGTAAACACTTTGAGCACCTTATTAAATAGAATTCCAAAGAAAATATTTGCTGTTTATTAAAACTTGTTTTCTCTCTTTTTTTCTGGCATAACTATTGTTTTTATAAAATTTAAAATATCCAGGAAATTCATTGAAAAATCCAGTTTTTCCTTTCATGCATTTTTGTCAACCCTGAACAATAGAAATAGAAATAGAAATATTTATTAATCTTTTGTGACATTACAAACATGTATAGGACAAGTCAGTCACCCGCTGTAAAAGGTGTATTTTGAGGTTATCTTAAAATTATGAACACGAATAATATATAACAATACAGTTGGTATGAATAAAATAAAATAAAATAGTTTTAAAATGTACATTTCGTATAAACTAACATAGAATGTATTTATTGCACTATACAGGCATATTTATGCAAATATAGTTGGCATAGACAAAGACAGTTCCTACAAGCTATCATGGAGGTATTCTTTTACACTATAGTAGCATTTTTCTAGCAGTAAATTTTTATGGTCCTTTTGAAATCACTGAAGGGTCCATACTTGTAAAGTTAGTGAGTTTATTATAAAATTTCATTCCCATGTATCTAAAACTATTTTCAAGTTTTGTAGTTTTGTGTCTGGGGACACATAAATGATCAAATTCCTGTATCATAATCAGGATTTGAAAATTCAGTTCAAATTTATCAATATTTTTCTTACATACAAGATACAGTTGTAGATATAAATGTTGTAGAACGACATAATTTTATATTTAATGAATGTGGGCTTACAAGTTTGTCTGGATTCTAGGCTGAACATTTTTCGTATGATCTTTTTCTGTGTTATGAATATTCTATTGGCATCTGTGGAATTCCCCCATAAGATTAGGTTATAACATAAATGACTGTACACTAAACTGTAGTAGACATTGATTACTGCACTGGTGGGCATGCAGTCTTTAATTCTTGAAATTGCATAAAAGGCCTTATTCATTTTGTTAACTGCGTTACTTGCTCTGTCCATCTGAGACTAGAATCAATATGTGAAGCCTAAGAACTTTGTTGTTGTGGTTGATTCAATCATATTACTCTCGACTCTACATGTTAGAGAAGATGAGGTGGACGTAATATTATTGGAATGAAAATGTACACACTCTGTCTTATCGATATTAACCATTAGACCGTTACATTTTACACCAGTTCTCGAAAAGAATTTACAGTATCTGCAATGGATGATATGAGTTCCTCTGAGGTATGTGCCGAGACCGCCAGTGAGGTATCGTCCGCATATATCGTCAGTAGTTGCGATTTAGTTGAAGTGGTAAGTCGTTTTAAAAAGTAGGAATATTAGCGGTCCGAGGGACAGGGGGGGCCCCGAGGAACTCCTCTATTCATAATATGAGAGTTGGATGTAGCATCCTTTACTTTGACTATCATTTTCCTTGCTTGAGAAAAGTCCACAGTCCAGTCCAAGAAAATTCCTTTGAATCAACATTGTACAAAATTTATTCTCGATGAACTTTATGTCTAAACTATCAAGGCACGCGATAGGTCGAAAACAGAGCTCCACTGCTTTCCTTATCTAGTTGCGCGTAAACATGCTCAAAAGATCGCAAGAGCAGTTTTGTTGATCTGTCTGCTCGAAATCCATGTTGGTGTGTGGTTATGAGCCCGTTGATATTCAAAAAAGTATCATCCTACTATAAACAATTTTTTCAAAGATTTTAGAAATAACACTCAGCACTGATACTGGTCGATAATTGGATACGTTTTCAGGATCATTTTTTCTTTGTGAATTGGAATAACTTTAGCAAATTTAAGTGATGATGGAAACTTGCCTTCTATAATCGATAGATTTATAAGATGACTCAAGTGATTTGATAGAGTTCAACACCTGCCTTCAATTTTTACTGAAATGTTATCAATGCCTGTACTAGGCTTGGTTTTCAGGTTTTAAATTTCATCCCCCACTTCCTCTGGTGTTACAGGATTGAAAAGAATGTTTTGTTGAACATTTTAGATGTAGTACAAGATGTTGGCCTGAGTTTATAAAATAGTCATCAAAGGGCGTTTTTCCGTTACGTTAGCAAAATATTCACCAAATGTACTGCTATATCTGAAGGGACATGTTAAAATTTCACCATCAAAGTTGATTATTAAACCGGTTTTTTTGTTCTTCCATTTTTTTGTTAACTAAATTGAAAATAATTATCTTTGAAACTTTTGGTAACATGAAACAATGAGAAGACATTTAAAGACACATGCATATTTTTAAATGATTAAATTTGCCAACCATAAATCAGAAAAACATACATAGGACTCACCCTCTTTCACACTTATTCACTGGAGTGGGTTTTTTTAAACGACAATTAGTTTTATTATTATTTCGAGTATTCTCGCGTCAATTGTTATTTATTTTATTCGCCCGGTATATTAGTATAGCGCGATATGGCTATGGTTTTCTAGGAGATCTGAACCATTGAATTCGGACTTCCGTTGACCTATCTCGGTCGGGAAGCGTTGACAAAAATAGGCAATTTTTTGAAAAACTACTGTTCACTCTGCTTTCCTTGGGCGTTCAATACTTGGTTTGACTTGGTTTGCAGTTGCTTAGTTCAATGGTTCAATGGTTTCTGAAGTTCACTACATTGACGATTTTACTTGGTACTCTTCTCATCATTATTTTACGATACTGTGTTCGACGGACTTCTCAACCTCACTTTTGGAGGAACATATTACCGAGTAACGACTATGATATAACTAAGCTTGGCTACTGTTCTAAGACTGATTTATTTGCTGGCTAGTGTTTCATGCTTTTATACTATTAAACCCCTAAGCTCGCGTCATACGTTATTTTCATTCCCGCCCGTTATCTCTACTTGCCCGCAGCTCAATAATTAATAGTGTTTGTTTTTGTCATCAAAAAATATATAAAACAATTTTATGCCTTTTCGAGGAAGAGTTATATTTAATGGCTGTCATACTCAGTGAATTCATAGCGCGTTCTGTCGGTACAATTGCATTAAACCGTTCCATGATAACCCATATCGCGAGGCGATATCAACAAATTAAATTAATACTCTTGTTTACCATCGTTAATTTTCCTAGATGAGTTATTTATGAATCCGGTGTAAAAAGGGTTAGTTCTTGATCATTATTTTAAGTGCTTTTAATTGTCTTCAAGGATGAAATATGTTTTTACGAGAATATATTATACAGTTTTCAGTCAAGCATGTGAAACCTATTGAACTTTTCTAGCTATCACGTTCTTATTTAAGAATATTATGTTGTTTTGTAGGAAGAAAGTTTTTCTGTAATTACAGGTCATAACAGAGTGCTTTAAATCATAACATGAGTCGATATTCCATTCAAAAAATTTGAAACTGCAAATTTCATCCATATAAAATTCATTTTTTACAAGAATTGAGTGAAGCGATCTTGATCGTAGATCGAGTTCTGTAAAAGTTATTATGGATAAATTAAACGAAAATGTCAACTTTGTCAACCACATATTGTTTTCTGACAATCTACATTTTGTTTAAACGGGCCGTAAACCGACACAACTGTAGGTATTGGTCAGACCAAAATCCACATTGGATGGAGGAAGTTCACACTCAACGATTATTGGTTCACGTCATAGGACCCTATTTCATAAACGGAAATTTGAACTCAACGAAATTTATTACTTTTGCAGAGCATATTATTCAGAGCTGGACGCTTATTCCCGAACAATAACAATCCCAATTTGCCGACAGGAACAAATATGGTTTCAACAAGATGCTCCTCTCCACATTTTGGACGTGTGGTAAGGAATATCTAGATGAAACTTTTTCTGATAATTGGATTGGACGCAGGGGGGCAATTGAATGGCCAGCTAGGTCTCCCGATATGACCCCACTTGATTTTTTCTGTGGGGTTACATAAAAAATGTAGTCTACAAAAATAGGCCGCAAAATATCGAAGAGTTGCAAGAAAGGATAAGGCATGAAATTTCCACCATTCCTCCCAACATGATTTTAGATTCACTACAGAGTTTCGTTCAGCGAATTCATTACTGTCAGGCGGTAAATGGTAAACACTTTGAGCACCTTATTAAATAGAATTCCAAAGAAAATATTTGTTGTTTATTAAAACTTGTTTTCTCTCTTTTTTTCTGGCATAACTATTGTTTTTATAAAATTTAAAATATCCAGGAAATTCATTGAAAAATCCATTTTTTCGTTTCATGCATTTTTGTCAACCCTGAACAATTGTTATGCCTCTTTATTTTCTCTAAAAAAATAATAAGTAAAATTTTATCATATTCATAATACTCCACCTTGTGAAATTTTCATAATCAATATCCATCATTTCGGTCTTTTTCTTTAATAAATTTGAGAGTAGTAGAAAATTATTTTCAAAATTCGATATCTTGTAAACGGTTAAATTTAGGATATGATGTGCTATATCAATTTTATTTAGAATTGAAATATGGATCAATATACATTAAAGAAAAAGCAACTTTGTTTCGTCATGACTTTTGACTGATCCTGTATACTTAATTTTCCTTTATTGTAATAGATTTCAAAAATCCTAAAACTTTTGTACCTTATCATTTTTTGCTAGCTATCTTACTTTAGGAGAGATAATCGACCGTTTCCATACATATCAGCGACCCTGTATTAGCCTTCTTTCAATATAACAGAGCAAGTAGCAAAATTATGAAAAATCTAGCATTAAACAGTATAAGACACCCTCCTACAGGTTTAACATAATATGTCTACCACCTTAATATCAAAACTGTTTTACCTTACTGAATTTACTCCTAGGAAAATATGATAAAACTTTTTGAACAATAATGAATACCTCAATGTTAAATGATAAAATTATATGCGACCTACAAAAAGAAAATTGCCATTCCAGATTCCAATAAAACTTCCTGATTAAAATGACTCTGAACGTTAAATTGTTTGTATGTACGACGTAATTTTGAACATAAAGGTTCGGAAATAATTATATTATTTCTTTTATTTAGTTGAAAATAATTCATTTACAAAAGTAATACATGGCCAGTTTACACAAAATGGTCATTTATAAATAAATTAAGATTACCATTTACAAAAATAAAATCAGTTAAAATTACATACATACATAGAAATGCATACAATAATAAAATACTAATATACTATGTTTTCAATAGCTTCAACTTCTTTTAAATGTATTATTGAAACACTATCTTTAATTTCTTGAGGAAGCGCATTAAAATTATCTATTCCTTTGTAAAATAGAGAATTATATGTACTATTTTTTATATCTTTCAACTTTCATATTATTATTTTTCCTCGTATTATAATCATGTGTTTCATTAACATATGTTATTTTATTCTGGAGATATACAGGTGAATGTCCAATTTTGACTTTAAAAATGAAAATCAGTGTTTGATACTCAAGGAGTTTCTTCACTGGAAGCCTTGAAGGGTCTGGAGCATATGTGCTATTGGTGTTGTTCTCGAGCATTGTAGAATTATTCGCATAGCACGATTCTGCATCTTTTGAAGTCTGCTTGTTTCATTTTGATTAAGAAAATACAAAATTGTCGAACAATAATTAAAATGTGGTAGTTTTATAGTGTTGTATATTATCAATTTAGACCATTGGTTGAGATACGGAGAACATCTTTTTAAGTAGTTAACTTTGTAAGCTACTGTTTTGATAACCTGGTTAGCATATTCCTTTAATTTCAAGTGACTGTCAATAGTTATTAGAAGATAAACGAATTTGTCTACATTTTCTATATCACCGTCATTCAATCGTAAATGTATGTTTTTATTATGGTTTTCATGTTTTCCTAATATAATCCATTTTGTTTTATTCACGTTCACTTTCAATAAATTTGCACAACAATATTTATAAACCCTTTCAAGAGTAGTGTTCATAATATTAGCACACTGTTTTACATCTTTACTACCAAAGTACAGAAGGGTGTCGTCGGCAAATACATGAATTTTACATTCTTGTGCTATGGTAACAATATGAGGAATAACAATGTTCCCAAAATAGACCCTTGGGGCACACCTATATCATTTTGCATTCTATCTGAATATTACAGATCTACTTTTCCTGCAGAAACTCAATATACTCATTGCCTCAAGACTATAATTGCAAGATTTTTTTTTTCAGTCGGGCCGGGAGATTACCCGTTCTGGACGTCAGGAACCACCATGCCAGACGACCGCTGGGTCTGGTTATCCACTGGCAAACCCATAATTTTCACTAACTGGTCCCCAAACCAACCTGACAATGCTGGTGGCAACGAAAAATGCTTGGAAGCAACATATCATCCGAATAAACCCTTTATGTGGAACGACCATGGCTGTACAGTGAAAAAATACGTTATCTGTGAAACTGCAGTACCGAAAAGTGTTCCGAATATAATAACGAGTATTTCAAATTCTAATTTTACCATTTTTAGTGTTCCTGAAGAATGAATATCTTATTCTGTTACTTGATATTCATGTCAGTGATTATATAAGTATTAAGTATTAATTTTGTTTTCTTTTTTAATTTTTTACTACAATTGTTATAAATAAAAACAAGTAACTTTTGAGTACAAAATACAATACAACAGAAAAAAAAAATCAAATAAATGATTTGGTGCTCTCTTGCTCATAGAAGAGGGCGAATGCTTCACCACTTATAAGGAATTCTGGTGATATCGGTGATACTCTTGAGTCATTGTACTCGTGCCATGTGTCTGCATAAGGGTGCCTACAATAAGCCGTGTAGTGTCCGCTATAGGATGTTCCACTATGATTGGACACAGCATACAAGTTGTAGCGACATGGAATTATGTTATCTGTTGAATAATTACTCATGTCTAATCCTTCAAGAGGAAAGTCAATGGTGGCATTTAATTTTCCCCTGAATCTATCCATCGGCGAAAATCGTTTCAAGTGAATTACTAATATTTTGGGGAATTTATGTATGGATAATGACATTTTATCTATTCCTATTGAATAATATATTGATTATTCAACTGCTTTTGAGCAATTAATAGTATTTATAAACAAACAACGTGAGTTATAATAACTCACTACTATAAACTCACTACTATAAACTCACTAGAATAAATCGAAAAAGATTCTTGGAATTATTTACGAACCGAATATCAAGGTGGCTCTGTTCTTCTGTACAAGCCGTTTGGCCCAAAGGGAACAGTCCATTATTGTTATTGAGGGGAGTAATGTCACTTGAATAGTTTTGACGTTTTCAAATTAAGTTAATACCTAATTATTCTGAATTTTGTGCTGAAAAACATGAATTTAGATAGTGAAGATGAATTATTATGTACACCTCCAGAAATAAGACAAGTAGCTAATGCTACCATACAGAATTTATTGCCCGAAAAATCCCAAAACAAATATGAAGGTGTATACAAAAATTTTCAAGATTGGTGTAGCAGCAAGAACATTAAGTCATCGTTCACAGAAAATGTACTTTTGGCATGTTTTAGTGAACTTAGCACTAAATATTAGGCATCTTCCCTATGGACTTTCTTCTCCATGCTAAGAAGTACACAACATAAATAATGGAATCAATATAGAGAATTATTTGAAATTACGCGCGTTTCTTAAACGCCAATCAGAGAAACATGTAGCTGAAAAGGCAAAAACTTTTAGGCCAGAATAACTTAATAATTTTATAAATGAAGCTCCTGATGAGAAATATCTGGCGACAAAGGTAGTAGATCTCACAATATTCAATCGTTTTTATCATCAGTAAAGGTTAAGAATATGAGATCACCCAGTATCTTCATAAAATTTTCACAGGAGCTTGAGAAGACGATAAAAACAGTATAGCAATCGAAAATTTAGCGCGGAAAAGATAAATTTAGGAGATATGGGCCCCAGAAGGTCCATAAATAGAGGTTATGGAATATCACTTTTGGAAACTGCAAACTGATATAAAGAATGGCTTTTTGCACTAAACTATTAACTGTACACTCATTTAACGTTTAAGTAATATTAAAATCACTTAATGATCAATAAAGACATGAAAAAACTCCGATTATGTTTCATTACATTTTTCACATGAACTGTCAAAAATCAAATATTGGTGGTTGCATTGATCTTGGCGTTTTATGGACAGGCCACGTTGCCAACTATTTATATGTTTGTTGGATTTTTCATCTATAAATAAATCGCGCAAGCAGATCAGAATATAAAACTATCAAAACGCACAAAGCTAGGAAATAACAACGTCAAAACATAACAGTATCAGAATCAGAAAACATCAGAAACGTATTTGATCAAATTACCAACATCAGAAAGAACTCCATCAGAATGAAATTGCATCAGAATCGGAAATCCATCAGAAACGTACAATGACAAAACATAACAACATCAGAATCTAACAATAGCAGAATATAACTTTGTCAGAACGTACTTTTGTCAGAACTGGACATCATCAGGAAACGAACATAGTCAGAACAGGACATCATCAGAAAGCACATTAGCAGAACCATACATCATCAGAAATGAACAGAGTCAGAACCGGACATTATCAGATACGCACATTATCAGAGCCGTACATCATCAGAATCGTATATTATCAGAACCGTACATTATCAGAACCGTACATCATCGGAACCGCACAATATCAGAATCAGTAATCGTCCGAAAGCAGAGATTCAAACGACAAATATCAGTTACGCTACTTTGTCATAGATGGTGTCACCTCCTCAACAAATCAGAAATGGTGTGGAAAAATCATTGTAAAACCAATCAAGGCCAATAAGAAAATAATAAATTTTCTCAACTACACAATGAAGTTAAACATATTTTTTTATATAACCCACCGTTGTCGTGATATTCTGGTAATTAATATTTCGCATACAAATACGTGTGAATATATAGTTTTAAAATCGGGGCGCGACGCAGTGTCCTCAAGAACAGTTCAGGGCTCCCTGGCTGGTTTTGAGAGAAACTGGAAATTTGAACAAATAGGGACTCTCCAATTAATTTTAGTACGACTAGTAGGTAGACTCATCATTCAATGGAATGTCTGGGTCGTTTGAAACGGGATAGGTCGTCGATAAGTTACGTTCCTGAGTCCGGCCTGCCACCCAGTTCCTGAGTCCGGCCCTGCCACCCAGTTCCTGAGTCCGGCCCTGCCGCCTAGACCTCATGGCGACTAGAGAAATTGCAGACTAAGCTCCTACCGAGATTTATCTTTGCTGATCAAGCTCCTACCGCGAATTATCTTGTAAACCGAAAATCAACGAAAGAACTATAATACCTTTATTATTTGTTGATTGTTATAGATTATGTGAGATATGTATTTTGACCATTCCATTTTTGTCACTTGTAACCTGCATTTTCAATTTTCATTAAAAGCATCGAGTAAAGTAAATCTTTAATCGTGCAAAAAGGTGAACGTTGAAAAAGATTTATTCAACACAAAATTGGTGTCAAACAACGAGTAATGCTTTCCGAACCAAGGGCTGTGAAGGCACTATCGTAACTGATATCATAATCAATCGCAACCCTAACGAGAGAATATTCATGAGTAACTCCTAATCTCATTTTTGATTGAAATTATACCTAGATATTCTAGTATATGAACGTTACGCACGTACCATGGAGCGTTTGTGATTATATACAAAAGCCTTGGTGTGAAGTTATCCATAGATTTCTAGCCACACATGCTGACGTAGTGGAAAATTAAAATCTGTGGCTCGTAACATCAGAACCACAAAATGTGCGTTCACGAAATTCACTATTATTATTGGTATGATTTTCATTGACGCACTCTTTTCTGATTTTACGAGGGATGTAAAGAATTGACGATGCCCGATAAAAAAATCGTTTTCTCAAAAACCTTGAGGGTGACAAGAAAAACGATTTCACTACGGTGAACATCATCAAATTCTTTATATTTGGTATGATTTTCATGAACGCACATCTTGTGGTTTGGATTTTACAAGGGGTGTAAAGAATTATTGTTACTCGATAAAAAAATCATTTTTGCGAAAACTGTATGGGTGACAAGAAAAAACAATTTCACAACCGCAATCAGCATGTTATTCTCTATAATTGGTATGTTTCTCATCAACGCACATCTTGGATTTCTGATTTTACGAGGGATGTAAAGAATTAACGATGCTCGATAAAAAAATCATTTTCGCGAAAACTGAAAGGGGGACAAGAAAAACGATTCCATCACGGTAATCAACCTGAAATTCTATAATTCTTATAATTTTCATGAACGCACCTCTTGTGGTACTGATTTAACGAAGGGTGTGAAGAACTGACGCGATCCCCATTGAAAAAATCATTTGGTCAAAAAGTCTGTTAGTGACAGAAACATTTCCGTAGAATAGTGACGTCTACTCAAGAGGTCACTTTCATAATATGAATTGACATGATTCCAGGTTTCATATCGGATATCATGATGATATCGAAAGCTGTTGAATTCCAGATCACATATGTATGTTTGAATATTTCCGGCCACAGATTTTTAGTCCGGGTGCTGATAAATATGTAACCCAGCCACATATTTTAATTTTCCACTACGTCAGCATGTGTGGCTAGAAATCTATGGATAACTTCACACCAATTTTTTAAACAATTTCATATAACTCTAGCGGAATCCGGCAATGCCTCGCAAAGATCGCGATTTCTTTTCAGTCCCGGTCCCGTTCCTGGTCCTGTCCCGGTCACTGATGGTAAGAACTAAATATAGCTTAGTTTTCTCTTTGTTAAGTTTTTCAACCTGATCACAGATTCGAGGGTGAATCCCTTTGCATTCAAATTTTCCGTTATAACTTCGTCCACAATCAATTCAATGACGCCTTTTGTCCTCGGGGGGACTGTTAAAATTGTGGGGAATCAATTAAAAATTTAGAAACAGCGATAATCGTCAGGGGGCCATGGGAAAAATGTTTATGCCTTCAAAAAGATTATTGGCGTGCTTTGACGTTCCAATTTTTTGGTCGAAAATTTATTGACACATCCACTTCTTTATCTGGAATAGTGATGGGAGGCATAGCAACCCTGTTGGTTTGCTGCACCTCAGCGGACTCCTTCTGGAGTTGTGCCCCTCCAATATTTTTTGAGTTGATAGCCGAAATAAATTCACATTGAACTTCTCAGATTACATTTCCCAATGTGTCAACATGGTTGGACAAAAAACATTGATTCATGGAAGATACATAAACGCATGCGCTTGAAGCTGCTTCGACTTCTTGAGTGTATAATGAAATTGGATATTTTGTAGTCCTATTAAGAGTATATTTATTTTAAGATTGGATCCCATTTTTTTAAATTAGTAAGTAATCGAACGACTAGAAGTGGGTCAATATTCACTTGCAAAATTTCATGCACACATACATACAGTGTGTTAGGTATTAGGTTGCAAAATAAATGAATTTTTCACTTAGCAGTCGCCAAAGTCAATTCTCCATTGTGAACTCAATTGTGACCAATGAATTTGTATTCCATCATTCTAAAAACCTACTTATACAAATTTTGAATGATGTATATCCGTTGGTTAATTTTTTGCTAGGTTCCTTTTTTGCAACACTGTATCGTCTCGGTTCTGAAACTATCTATATATTCACACGTATGTTCAGCACAAACTTTTACTGTTTTCTCTAACGCACCTTCCACAACGAAAATTATGTTTCTGTCCGAATAAAGTCGCTTTAAATGATCAAACCGACGCGATGATGACTTGTTTTGGATAATTACGACTGATTTTGATTTATCTGTAATCTAACAGTAGATGTCACGGTATAAATGTCCAGCAGTGATTTAATTTCTTTCTGGATTTTAGATTTTAAATGTTGTATTCACCTAGATTTAAGTGTATTTTGACTATTCCTTTACAATGTCCTGTTGTCTACTAGAAAATAAAGATCTATCTATCTAATTTTAAATCCAACACCTTTTTCAAAATATTAAATGATGCTTTATGCGAAATCATATGTGATTTGACAATGAATTCCCTGTACCACAGTTATGATGATTTATTGAAGAAGTAACACCATCTATGACGAAGTAGGGTAACCAATGTTCGTCGTTTAGATTCCGAATGACAATGCGGATTGATTCTGATAATGTGCGGTTCTGATGATGTCCGGTTCTGATTGTGTTAATTCTGAAGAAGTTCAGTTCTGACAGAAGTTCGTTCTGATAATGTCCGGTTCTGACAATGATCGTTTCTGATGATGTCCGGTTCTGATTATGATAATTCTGATAAAGTTCAGTTCTGATAAAAGTACGTTCTGATAATGTCCGTTTCGGACAATTTTAGTTTCTGATAATGTCCAGTTCTGATAGAAATTCATTCTGATGAAGTTCTTTCTGCTGTTGTTAATTCTGAAGAAATGCGTTTCTGACGTTTTCCTATTCTGCTCCTGTAATGTTTTGACGTTGTTACTTTCTGACCGAGTTATGTTTTGACATTGTTCATTCTGATACAATACGGCCTACCGATTGAAGAAATAAGAAATGAAATTGAAAAAGTTGAATGGAAAAATATATGTTTAGTATCAACTGTGTATATACTTATCAACATTCAAGAGCACTTTAGCCAGCACATAATGAATATATCTGGAAAAGGAGTACCACAGCTTGAGCTTTCCATAATGAGTTGGTACCGTATCTGGTTCGAATAAATATATAGTTTGACAGGGGCGCTACGAATTGGGTGTTGGGGAGTGTCACACTTCAGAATTTTACAAAATAATTCTATTTTACAAGCTTTTATTCAGTTTCACCTGTCCAGGTGTCTGTCTGTCTGTAATAAATGATCCACTTCTAATAGTCCGATTGATTTGAAATTTGGCAGGTGTACATAATTCCGGTAACATGAAATTATGAAATTTTTGTTAGTGAAAAAACAAAATGGTGCTGCAATATGGCAGACAATTTTTGTGATTATGGTCCGATTCTAAGGGTTTTCGGGGTCGGAGATTATGATTTTTTGTCGAGATAAAAAAATTCATTATGGCGGACGAATTTTGTTATTATGTTCCGATTCTATTAAAAATTGGTATGTAGGGGTTTTTGGGGTCGAAGATTTTTTACTTACAAGCTTTCATATAGTTTCACTTATCCCGGTGTCTGTCTGTGTGTCTGTCTGTAATCAAATCTTATAAGTTAAAGAACCCCGCACGAAAACATATGGGAAATTGGTTCTCGGTCGAATTGGCTGGAATTTTATTATGTTCTAGTAGGTTGGATCATTAGAAAAAAGTGTTAGTTTAAATGATTTTGTATGTTTAGTTTCTGAGATATAAGCGGCCAAAGTTCGTAAAAACGTCGTATTGGGGTAGGATTGACAAAGAAAAAAACTGTCTTTTTAGTCGAAATAAGACAAAGTAAGGATGAAAATGTATTGATCGGAACTCATTGACATGTTCAATTATAATCTTATTGATGATAGTACATTAGGGTGTATACGGGGCATAGTCAAAAAAATAGTTTTTTCGGATTTTTTTTAGCACTATTTCAAAACCCACAAGTTATATTTTCTTAAGATATCATAGTTTCAATCTATTGTAGGCGAAAAAACGTGTTTTGTTTCTTGATGACTCTCTCTTTTTAAAATTTTTTTTTTCAATTTTCGAATAAACCCGTATACTAAAAACAATTGACAGATCGTTTTTTAATACAAAAAAAGGAATTAATTGCTACAGCCCATTGAATAAAAGATAGGGTAACATTCTGATGAACTTAATTGTTCAATATTACCTTTCATTTAGATAAAAAGTGCGTTATATTTTTTTTTGGTAATTTACAAAGTTTTTATTGAATATCTAGAAAACTATTCCGTTAATTTGGACTATATTTTACTCACAATATTTTGAAAATGTTGACTATCATATACGATAGTTTTATCAACTTTGTATGTTGCGTTTCTAAGATATGCATTTTTGAAGTTTACGGTATTAAGATATATGGGGTAACCTATCGATTAAACAAAATTTTAACAAACCACACTCAACAACAATTTGGAACTCAACAGTATAGATTTAAAAAAATGGAATTATAAATAACGACTTCTAACATAAAAAGTCAATTAATATTATGGAAATTATAGTATAACAAATCGAATTTGAAACTAATTAGTTATAAACAACATAAT
Source organism: Gonioctena quinquepunctata (assembly GCA_018342105.1). NCBI lineage: Eukaryota > Metazoa > Arthropoda > Insecta > Coleoptera > Chrysomelidae > Gonioctena > Gonioctena quinquepunctata. The sequence goes on along the minus strand of JAFIRS010003745.1, from coordinate 23,310 downwards.
CAACAATTTACATAATGGAACTCTCAAAAAACAAGCAATAACCAAAACCCAAATTCAAATAAAATTATTAATATTGTTATTGATTGGTCTATTTGCGCAATCTAAAACATTTCTCAATAGTTTATGGCTAGGGTACTTTATTGTTTCTATTTGAAATTGATGTCAGTAATCCTGAACCAGGGCTATTACACTGCCGCATAGCGTCCAGATTTTGGAATGCTATAAAGTATCAACTGTGGATATCCTTTAGTATTATTCCTGATGCACCTGCAAATGAACGTATTCTAGGCTACTACTGTACCTGCAAAAGTGGAGCAAGGACAGTGGGATGCTGTTCCCATATTTGCAGCGTACTTTGGTACCTAGGATATGCTCGTCATCAAGAAACAATGAAGTACCCTAGCCATGAACTATTAAATAATGTTTTAGATTGCGCAAATAGACCAATAAATAACAATATTAATAATAATATTTGAATTTAGGTTTTGTTTATTGTTTGTTCTTTGAGAGTTCAATTATGTAAATTGTTGTTCATAACTAATTAGTTTCAATTTCGATTTAGAGTTCACTTATACAATACACTATACGATTTTCACTACTTAAGGGTGATATTATTCCTGATGCACCTGCAAATGAACGTATTCTAGGCTACTACTGTACTGTAGGTATGGTTCTGTCACAGGAACAGGAAATACCTGGACATACCACTGGATATGGATGTCGCTTGGCAAACCAATAGTTTACACAAACTGGTTTTCCCAACAACCTGACAATCTTGCCGAGTGGTATTTTGGTATAACACCAAAGGGCTTTTTTGAAACGACCATGTATGCGGTATACCAAAACATATTATCTGTGAAAGTAGTATATCGAGGAATCTGTCGAATTCGATTTCAGCTGTTTCTGAGCAATGATCCTTTCTGGTTTTGCAGCAATTGATATTAACGAAAAACTCAAACTATTAAATGAATACAATGGCTCAGATATCATTGGCCATCGATTACTGATACTGGATACAGTAACTATTTCTCGAATATAACCCTTTTATTGACGTTCAATATTATTGTGTTTTTTTAAACTGTTTTAACTGAAGTAAAAATTGGAACCGAAGCCCTATTCAATACAACATCCCCTGTTATCAAAGCTCAAACAAAGATTAAAATATAAACATACGACTTTTATACTACATATAAATTCAAATAAAGAAACAGTCCACAACAAAAATCCAATTTTTTATTTTAAATTGGTGAAAATCCATTCGAAGCAACAATTTTATATGACTGAATACTCTTCAAACTTCAAACATTTAATATTATAAAGTTGACTTCTGGAGACACACTGTCTCAACCCAACAAACAATTCATGCATTCAGTTCAACTAACCATTGTTACATCTTGAACAACATTGAAATCTGATCTACTCACCTTGTCCCACTACGTCTATAGTTAATTTACTGCTAATGATTCATTTAATTTCCGAAATAGCCTCATTCATTGTTTGGTTTGTCGAAGCTTGCATTTGTAGAATATCTCATTTGTTCTACTTTGAGTAATATATTGAGATCAAAGTCATAGTTTATAATCTGGCTGCCAGTGGTGTAGCTAAATAGTTGCATTTTCCACATACCTAATAGGATGGGGAGTGAGAAAAACATGACTGAGACATTCATGTTGAAAACATTCTCAATTGAATATTGAATAGAAAGATTTTTGTGTTAATTGAATAATCCTCGATAAAAATTAAGTAATTTTTTGCGAATGTCTATCAGAAAACAATTACTTCCCCGACTATAGCCACGCTGGACATTGAAATACATCTGATAGATATTCTGAAAGGACACTAACCCAAAAGAAAAAATCTGAAATTGAAAATTGCCTTTGCATTCAAATAGTTATTTGATTTTCTATTCCACTCTTGATTAAGAACTAATGTAGATGAATGAGGCAAACAAGAATGTTTTCCACCAGAAATCATTTGTAACATTGACGCAAGAAAGACATCGAATTCACTAGGTCTTCAATACAGTTTTGTCGACGAAAATCTATTTCACGCATCCACGATCATCAGGAAGACCGGAAGAAATGGGAAACTTATTTTCTAGAAGCAATCTCACTTTGATAGATAGAAAAAAATTTGAAATATTTCTTTGGGAGAGGCACTTTGGAATTTGTGTTTTTTTGACATTGAAATCTGTCATGGAGTATGAGCGATTGATTTGTTTGAAAATATGAACAGGATGTTCATAAAATCAGATGTGGAATCATCTGCCACTGAAAGATAAACTTTAGTCACTATCTTCCATCGTTCTATTCAATATTCAATTGAGAATGTTTTCGTTTTCAACATGAATACCCCACAAGAGGTTATCTTGAACGATCAAAGATAGTGACTAAAGTTTATCTTTCAGCCGCAGTTACTGACACCTTTAGAAGTTTTGGAAATAATGTCATTTAAAAAAAAAACATTATCTTCCAGTGAACTATTCAGTGAAATTAAAATCATGACTGTACGACAAATATATGCTAAATAAATTCCAAGTTTTATATTCGAAAATCCTCCTTACTTTAATAAAATCTAACATAATAAAAAAACACGAGCCATACTAGCAAAAGACCTAATCGACCAAAAATAATAAAAAATATGTGTCAAAGAAACTTCATTTATATAGCACCTAAAATAAATAACGCCCTACTGGAAAATATTTAAAATAGAACCACCCCTGTAGAATACGCATTTTCCAATCATTCTCAAAAACAATTTTTTTTAATAATGAGCATCAAAAACTGTATCTTGTCACAAATTTTCATAACTTTAGTTTCATTTCCAAGGCACTCTATATGTTTTTTTTTCTTCGTCAAAAACGGCAAAAGTTTATAAGGCAATTTTTGTTTTGAAATTTGACTACACCACTGGATTTGTAGTCGTTATAAATGGAAACCATGAAAGTTTCATAAAAAAATATTGGTTAACAACGAAGTTACAACAACTTTAATTTTGGGAACAAAGTATTTGAATATAATTTTTATTTGGATTACAGACATATTTAAAATCTGGCAACACTGCCGATACAAAGTAGAACACCAGTGAATTTGTACAGCGAAAATCCGAAGTCAATAGCTCATTCCGTTCTACAGTTATAACTTCTGAAAGTATGGTAATGTGAGCGATTTGTGGTTGAAGCGATTTTGTAATAAAAATCTGACTACGCCACTGGATTTGTAAATTATATTTTCTTAAAATAATGTATTTAAGTTTAGGTTATAAGTGTTTTCTAAAATAACAAAAAATTAAAAATTCATTTTCAAGTTATGCAGTCTTCCGTAGCCGATAAAAACGAAATGAACCGAATCAAGTTTTAAAGTATCAAAATTATTATTGAATAATAAAACGGAAAGCAGGACAAAAAATGTTCCTTTTAAATTCTGCAAAACTCAATTAAAACAAGTTTTTAGAGAAGGTATCAATAATTTGAGGGAAGCTGAACTAATACATTAGACATAGGTATTGTACTAAATCAATAGTAGGCTGTGATTTAGTACACCACAAATCGCTCACATTACTATACTTTCAGGAGTTATAACTGTAGAACGGAATGAGCTATTGACTTCGGATTTTCGCTATACAAATTCACTGGTGTTCTACTTTGTATCGGCAGTGTTGCCAGATTTTAAATATGTCTATAATCTAAATAAAAATTATAATCAAATACTTTGTTTCCAAAATTAAAGTTGTTGTAACTTCGTTGTTAACCAATATTTTTTTATGAAATTCTGATGGTTTTCATTTATAACGACTACGAATTCAGTGGTGTAGTCAAATTTGAAAACAAAAATTGCCTAATAAACTTTTGCCGTTTTTGACCAAGAAAAAAAACCATAGAGTGTCTTGGAAATGAAACTAAAGTTATGAAAATTTGTGTCAGTTTTCGATGATTAATATTAAAAAAAAATAATTTAAGATTGACTGAAAAATGCTTATTCTACAGGGGTGGTTCCATTTTAAATGGGTCACACTGTATAAGAATTCAAGAACAGACAAAAATTTTAAAAAGTAATCAAAAAGTGGATTCTATAAAAATATTTTCTTCCACCAACAAATTGGCGTCTTCTGAATCCTTATAAAAAATATTTATCGAACGCATATTTAAAAAAAATAATCATTATTCTAGAATATAATCAATTAATAATTATTATTATAATAACACGACACCTTACACATCAATAGATCAATGTATGTGAATATATGTACATGTGAATGTTTGTTTTTTTGTGAAATTAGGTGCTCTCTGCCATAGTCAGGTTCGTTGAATCTAGATGGCGAATTCCTTCCTTTGCAACCGTTATATAAAATCACCATAACTACAATTGCAAATAAATTTGATTTGTCCGACTCTCTATTTGCTATTTGAAGCAATTAATGTAAATACACGAAAAAAATGTTCCCTAAAATACTTGAGAGTAAGAAATTTTAAATAATGTTTAAGGTTTAAAGTTGACATTATCTGTGTAAATACAAATATTACTGCGTTCATTTTAACTTCAAACGTTGTTCATAACACAATATGGTATGAAAGTCTTTAATATTCAACTTTCACTAAAACCAAAATTCTTATTTTAGCTATGAATATAATTGAAAAGAAAGTTTTTTCTCAAATAATTTGTCCATTGTAATACCCAAAATTGGATGCAAAATGAAACAATAATAAAGATTCAAGGAGTTGAAGAAATTGTTTCCGAGATCCATTATTTCCACGTTAACGCGATTGCAAATTCAAGGTGTGTTGTGGAATATTTTCTTGAATCTTTAGAAAGAATACGACGATACATTCTCAATTTTTCGCGATGTATATATAATCAAGGAAGATCATCATCACCCGAGCCTTCTAGATACCAAGCTGAGAAGAGAAGCTATGGATGAATCCAAAATCCTTATAAGCGATTTAATATTTGAAGATTTATAAGTTTATTGTGAATTTGGCGAAACTTATATGATCTAAATACTGTTTACAAAGTCAGTTGAATGAACTGAAAAAACCCAAAGACACATAATAGGATTTGGCGCTTTGTTCTTACGTGCCGATTGTAGGCGGAGATTTTTCCTTTCACTTAAAACGTAACTTGGTGTATTTTTGTTTAAATATGTTTTTTCGAAGTCGAATGGAACGAAAAAATTAAAAGAAACATAATGCAACTGAATTTTCAATAATTTGTTATTTTGATTTCGCAACAATTTTTTCAGAAAAATAGGACTGCAAATGTCGACCCTCTTCTTATTCCGGGCTTTTGATCTAAGATCTAAGTGTGGAATCCAAACAAAATAAAAAATTACAAGCATCACTGTTAATTCAGTATTCTGAAGAATATAAAATAAACTTTTATACTTCAAATCGAACATAAGCAATAGTCACTCACTAGTGTTTTTTTTTTCAAAAACTGAACTTTGATGAAAAAGGAAAAAAATATGAATGGAACTTAGAAAGAGAGAGAGAAATATATACAATAAAATTCAATATGAAACGCATGTCTACACTCAGTCATTATGAAGACAATCCTCCGAATCAGACGAATCTTTTGTTTTACGCGGCGAACGTTTTCCACTCAACTTGTTCTACTCTATGTTTTATACGTGGAAAAATAGGTATTTAACTTTCCCTCCTCCTCCATTATTTGACATTATCATTTGAATTTGAACGAACATATTCAACTAAATTTGAAAATACTATAAAATATTACAGTTTTGGTCAGTGTGATAATACAAAATGTTAGTTCAGTAATAATATATCTTCAAAAGCGCAGTTTAATGATTATTTCAACGTATGAAAATCCAATTGGGTAATAAAATGAATAAATGGGAAGTAACGAGAAAGCAGTTAATAATAATAAATTTAGTCGCCATATAAACACAATTTTAGATGATTACAGTGAATAAAGTATTCATAGCGATAAGTGTAGAACAATTGTTTCGCAAAAATAGGGAGTTTTAAAAAAATATATAATTAAATAAATGTACATAAATAAAGTTCATAATAATACAATTTTATAATACCACATAAACTTAATATAAAGAAAATCTAATTTATGTAATAAAACAATGTAATTTATATTAGTCACGATAGAATAAATAAAATTATTAATAAATTAGAAAATGGAAGCACAAGATTAAAATACGGTAATGGAAAAACTAAATGAAAGTTACCATTGAAAAAAAAATACAAGTTAAATGAGACACATATGGCTGATGATTACAATACTATACTATGAATGAAGGTGTTAAAAATAAATTTAAAATGAGATTAAAATGTGGACATAAAAGAAAGAGAATATATTGATATTAGTGATTAAAGAAGGAAAGGTAAGTCATAAAGTAATCTAATCTAATCGGAGAAATTAGATGATTTCTGTAGGACAATTACATTACATTAAGTTTGTAGGATATTCTCGTCCCAGTTCAAAGATATGGGACTGCAGTAATTTTTTTAATTTGTATGTAATATTGGTTTCTTTGATATGGTGAGGAATGGTATTGTATAGTTTTGGAGCTAAGAATGAATAAAAGCGTTGACAAATTGCTTTCAGCGCTAGAGGTTTTTGTCAAGTGTTGTAAGGATGTTTGGGATTTTGGAAGATTTTTGTTCTGTGATATCTATCGACAGCTTTGAAATAATAAAGTTGGCGAAAATCCAATACCTCGGATTGCAATAAAAGTTCATTGGATGAAAATGATCTTTTTTTTATAAATTATTTTGAGGTGATGTTTCTGTAGTATTTGCAATGGGTGTAAATGACTTTTCAAGGCACTTCCCCAAGCGACCAAACCGTTTCTTAGGTGGCTTTCAAACATTTGAATTTTGATAGCATCGATCTAATTTTTTTGCATAGTTAATATGTGTATTCCACTTCATATGCATGTCAAGATATATTCCCAAGTATTTGATTTTTGTTTCCATTTTGATATTGTACGTATGACTACTATCACGGTTAGAGAGTTGGTGGAAGGATGGAATTGTGGAAGTATTGCAACAGAATGGTGAGTTACAAGTTTTTTCTATGTTGAGGTGAGTAATTTATATTTCAACTACTTGTGTATTTCATTAAAATCCGATTCTGCTTTCTGTTTGAGTTCTGACCAAGTGTCTTGACGATATTTTAGATTTAATAAAAATGTAATCTAAGCAACTTTTAGTGGACTCTTGTGGTGCTGTTCATTTTAGATCTATAACCAAACACATCCAGTATGCTCATTTTCCTCATCCTCATCGAGCAAATCAATATTGATATCGCCTATAAATTTTTTATATAATCCATCGTTAGTACTGTGTAGTTTGAGATAGTCGTGTAAGTCTTCTATAAAGTCAATGGTATCAAAATCGATCCGTTAGAAAATCCTGAGATAATTAGGTCCCTAAATACCTACGTAGTACAAAATATGATCGGCCTATTGAATGTTTTGTTGTGGATTAACAAGACAAAACTTTTTATCACGTTACTGACAATTTGAAAATTTCGCCATTCGGATATTCGAAGTTCAAAAAGCGAAGTAACCAATCGGGCAAATTAAATAATTTTCCATTCAGAAAATATATAAACTAATTATTATTACTTCTAGCAGAGAGAAAGCCCAAAAATGCAAAGGATTGGAATCTTCGAAATGTTACGTTGCTAGAATTTTCATCGTGGCTTGTTATAAAGAAGGCTATGCCTGTACTCTTCGTCGATTTTTTCAATTCTTCAGAAGTTTTGAAGGTGATCTGCTTCGATATTTTTACCGAAGAGGTCCAATAAAAGTGAAATGTTTGTTTTATTATCGATTTCATCTGTGTCTGGAAACGTGAAGGTCGTGAGACTGTTCTTTACTTCCATCATCGCTCCATTGAAATACTTGAAAAGAAAAAAAATGACTCGAAACATTCTCGAAGCGTTCAACATAAGTGGGAGTAATTTTTGTGATTTCATTGCAACAATTTGCAATATTCAATTATATTCCATGAGAGATATGCAGACATTATGCTATTCTACAATGCATTATATTTGTGAAAGAAAGAGATAATTCACTATTTTCACATTCATCCTACTATTCTCATAATATAAGAAATTTAAAAATTTGTTGACCATTCCCTGGCCCAGTTTAGAAATCTCTACAGCCAATTAATAAAATATCCATTACAAATTTCCAACAAATTACCGAATACGCTGAGAATGATTCGATGAAACAGCTTACGGCAGCAATCAACATTTCATTAAATGTTTTTTATTTTCTAGAGGAATTTTTTTGTTTTTTAACGGTACACCACCGTTAAATCAACAACAACTGTTTCAAGAAATAATATTCATACTCTTGCATCTTTTGTATTTGAGGTGACTCGAACTCTTAATTATATATACAGTGTGGTCATTTAAGTGAGCAACATATGGAAATTATCAAAATTAATTGCACAACCAAAATACAAATATTGCCGAAAGTTGGTGCAAGTCAAACTGCATATAGGGTAGGTCAAAAAATATAAAAATTGTACAGGAGTAAATTACCCTTATTTCAGAAAATTCAGCAAAATGTTATTGAGAAAAATTGTTTAGAAATAAAAGTTATGCCAAAATACCAAAACATGGCCTCCCAATTTTTTTTTTCATTTATAATTTCCCATTTTTTTTATTTACTCTTAACACTTTCATAAATTAATCAAAATCAAATCAATTTTGCATAATTTTGTTGAAATTCAAGCATATTTGTAAAACTAACTTAGATTTTAAATTTTTTAATTAATCAAAAACTTCATGTTAGTTGCAACAATATTAAACACAACTTTGAAATTTAGAAAAAACTATTTTTAACAAGGCAAAACAGTAGTAATGATAATTTACATATTAGAAAATTCTAATTTAACGTGCAACATTTTTATCTTAAATGTTTATTAAAAAACTGTACAAATGATCGACAAACAGGAAATCCTACTAAAATAATCGCGGACTCCCATGGAAAAAAAACAAGTGAGGGTTAAAAGTGAACATTATTATTATTGATTAATATTAACAAAACAATGTGTCCATAATGTATACAGTAAACACACCCAAATCTCGAATAATACAAAATTTTTAAACGTATTTGAATATTGTGTCTATGGTTTTGCCAATTTTTATCAGCTCATTTTTATTATAACTCAACAATTAACATATCCAAATAAAAAAATATAATAGAAAATATTTCAAATGCAAACAAACAAAAATTATGTGTAAATCAATTATCGAAGCGTCTATGTATGTCCATCTTCTCGCTCAGTGCATCTAATTGTCCAATCATAAAATTCACTTAGAGTAGATCACAATACATTTGCTGGAATATTTATGCAATGAAATCGTATCGAATTTCCAAGGGTCGATCCTTTATATACTTTTTGCTTTAAATATCTCCATAAAAAAAATTATTGGGTGAGATTTGGCGAACGAGAAGGCCACCGTAGATCAGTATTTTGTCCTTACCATTTATCACCAAATTCCATATTTAACCATTCATAAACAATAAATTTTCCTGCAGAATACAACTACGCAGTCTTGTATTCAATAATTTCATTTCGAAAAAAGATCTCTCCCAAGATACCTGCGTGAGTGGTATTGTCAACAGAAATTTATAAACAGAATGTAGTTGTTTAAATTCTAAAGAATATAAATTTTATTCAATAAAATCTTGAAAACGCAAGATATGCACCAGTAGCACCTTTTGTGTTACATTTAAACGACACATTTATATTAATGTCCTCCTCACTTTCGCTACTATCCGATATAAAACCAGGCTCGGTCTCCATATGATCGTCAGCGACTTTATAAACATCACTTAAGGTAGTACCGCCACCAGACAGTTGAATTAGAAAATTATTAAAATTTGGCATACGTATTGTTTAACATGTGAACAACACCTTTATGGGATTTTAACAAGTTTCACCATCCCGAACCCGAGATATATAAAATTGAAGTTGACTCAATTAACACGTAACATATGGACCATGCATAGGCAAACAGCACATTATTAATTCTACCGTTAGTACTAAAATTAAGAAGTTTATGAAAAACGAGGAGGAGCTAGAGCAGGATATCACAGATATTGTGAGAAAAAATCAAAGTGATTGACCATCCAGTTTGTCTGATATAATCAAAACTACTCTCGTTATTCAAAATAGTCCACGGTAACTCGCACAGCCTAAAGGGGGGGGTCGTAGAGAAATGCGGATTGTGCCAGGAGACATCGATTTTAATGATCCCCCCCCCAGAAAAGTTAAAAAGAGTACTACAAAAAAGTCCATTGAAGTTTTATCGAAAAACGATAATTTTTTCTCATGACGTATCATTTCTAGTGAGGGGGGAGGGGCGGGTCTAAAAATAATTTTTTTGCTGCGCTTTTCAGGGACATTAATTTTTTGAGTCACCGACTTTTTATAACGAAAAAGTTTTCTAGAGTCAATTGGGGGGGGGCAAGTGCCCCCTTTCAAAAAAAATTTTTTTCGCGTGTCAAATCGTAAAGTCTTTTGAAATTTTTCGATTCCGTCGAAAATAATATTTTAGTCTCGTGGCAGTACTACCTTTAATCTCGCTTTGAGAAATGAGGCCACATTTCGGCAAAAGTCATCAATTCCTCTTTTAACTTTTTCTTATCTAAAGAGGGAATTATTGTACATATCTTATTTAGTGAATCACCTGGGACCGACTTATTTATTTCGGAAAACCTTCTGGGATCAAATCTTCATAAAAAACCCCGTGTTCACTGAACCGTTGATCAAATGAAGTTATTATGGTATCCATAATAGGATTAAATATGGTTGAGCGATAATGAGTTTCTTCATCTTCTGCAATGTTTTCATCATCGGAAAGTTCCCCAGGCATTTTATTTGCAACTCTTCTCCTTTGCAACTATTCTTCTCCTTTCTGGAATCGTATTCACAATTAAAACATCGGAATCTAATTTTTCCAATGTGTCAATCACAATTTCAACAAATCGTTGTGCGTAGTCTGAATGTTCAGTCTGTAAATAATCTGAAACAGTTGTTTCGAAAAAAAAAAAATTTATGTAGGTCATGGCAAGTAGAATTATTTCAAAAGAAGCGAACTTTCTTAGCAAACCATCTGCCTGACTTCTAACTTTTGCATTGAATATTAAGTTACTCTCCGAAATTTCTTTGAGTGTTAGGACGAGGTTAATATAAATCAGTTTCTTCATATCAGGAGTGCTCTCAACTTGATTCCACATACTTTTAGTTCCAAATATTTTCAATGTAGCATCCTGCTTCTCCATCTTGTGGCACCTATCGCGTTTAATTTTAAATAACGATGACTATCTGATTTCATAATTTTTTTTTACGATTATTTAAAAAACACATTAGCTTCCTTTAATAGATCCAAAATAAATAATAGTTTAAAAAAACTAAAAAAACACGCTTTTTATAAAAAACCGAACTAAAAAATAAATAAATAATAGTTTAAAAAAACGAAAAAAAACACGCTTTTATAGAAAACCAAAACTAAAAAAATTGAAAAGAAATTTTAATAAATTTGAATTAGGAATAGTGTAAACATTTTCAATAAATATAAATTACCTGATAATAATGTGAATGAGAAAAAAAAATATTTAAAAAAAGCGTGGGGTGCTTTTAAGATTCACATTGAGTACCCCACGCTTTTTCTCGAATACAATAAAAAAAAATCTTATTCACATTATTATTAATTTATATTTATTTAATTTTTTTACACTATTCTTAATTCAAATTTATTAAAATTTATTTTTTATTTTTTTAGTTTGGTCTTCTATAAAAGCGTGTTTTTTAGTTTTTTTAAACTATTCGTTATTTATTTTTCAGTTCGGTTTTTATAAAAATCGTGTTTTTTAGTTTTTCAAACTATTATTTGATTTCCACTTTTCAGTTTGGTTTATTTATAGAAGCGTGTTTTTTTATTTTTTTTAAACTATTATTTGTTCTAATCTACTATTAATTCCGTTATTACTATCAGTAACTGTAATGATTTTCCAAATCATCAATGTGTACAGCTGTATTAATAGTCAAATCTCGATTTTAGAAGTCATTCAGAGATTTTAACATTGGCAATATATACAGTGAGCCGCCATCTTGAATTTTTCAATTTTCACGATAGAATCATAATATTCGACTCCAAAAACCTCCACATACCAATTTTGAATAGAATCGGACCATAATCACAAAACTCGTCCACCATTTTACAGCCGCCATTTCGAATTTTCCAATTTTGACAAAAAAATCATAATCTCCGACCACGAAAACCCTCAAATACCAATTTTGAAGCGAATCGGACCATAATCACAAAACTCGTCCGCCATATTGAAGCCGCCATTTTGATTTTTTTTTCACACAAAAATTTCTCAATGCATTGTCACCGGAATTATGTAAACCTGCCAAATTTCAAATCATTCGTACGTCTGGAAGTGGGTCAAAATCAAGTCCAAAGGAATCGGTTACAAACAAACATACAAGTGAAGCTAATATAAAGCGTGTAATAATAAAAAATAAAGCGTGTAAAAAAGAAGCAGACGCCGTTAAAGATTGTGTCGTATCGAATAGAACTAAATTTAATACATGTATGAATATGATTTGGTGACTTTTCTTTGAGTTTGGCAGAAATTCCTTTATATTGCCCACTCACTTAGAAACGCCATCGGAAGCATATCTGCAATATATTCTCTAATGGAATATTTGTGTCTTCCAAAACCTGTTTTAACACATCTTGGAGGTTTTCCTCACTAGTAGAAGTTAAGTGTTTTAAAGCAATGGCCCTTTCAACAACTTTATTGGACTTGTCAAAAAAATTGCACATTGGTCATGAGAAGAAATATCCATTGTTATGGGATATATTTCTGCTTAGCAAATTTCTGATATAATTTCAAGCATTTCGGAGGTGATTTGCAAAATAATCTGTGTGAGTTTTATTGCTTAAAAAAATTATGAAACTCCCCCGACCTTTACTTTTATCAGCTCTTTTTTTAAGTTTGCCTTTTCTGACAGCTTCCTTGATACGCTTCTTCAAGATGGGATCAAATTTGGCTACTAAAAGAACAATTTCCAAAAAGTTCATCATCTAAAGCAATATGTTTGTTTTGGTTCGAAGCCAGGACGATTCCAAATCGGTTCTAAAGAGGAGGACAAACGTAGGAACCTCCCTACTGCGAACCAAAACAAGCCTATTATCAGCAGAAGCCGATGACGAACAAGATTGGCCTTCTTGGTCCAAATTTGTTCCCTTTCCATTATTAGTTTTCCACAAATTACTTAATTCAACCATATCAGATGCTGCGCCCTGTAGTTTTTTCTGCTTTTGAAGCTGGCTGGCGTTTTTCATGCCCAAAAAGTTTTTTCCTGGATTAATTTTACAAATTCCTAATGAATAAAAATTTCTTAACAAAAAATTAAACCGACGAAATACGGAACTTAAAAGTAAAAAATAAAATAAACCTTCTTAGTCTCAGTAACTAAGCTTCTAAACTAATGTAAATAACTAATTTTGAGGCGGCGCCAAACAAACAAGCAAATGAATAAATTTTTTGTAAAATGATGGCATCGAGTTGCGCGGTGACATTCTGATAATTTTTTTGAAGTAATTCAATGATGTTCGTTGATTGTTCGTTTGGCGCCGACTCAAAATTAATTACTTACATTAGTTTAGGAGCTTAGTTACTGAGGCTAAGAAGGTTTATTTTATTTTTTACTTTTAGTTCCGTATTTCGTCGGTTTAATTTTTTGTTGAAAAGTTTTTATGTTTCAATTTTTTGTGGCTGAAATCTACTAATTACGACCTACTTGTTTTTTGATTACTTCCAAAATAGTTACTTACCCACCTCACTTCAACTATTACCAGTTAAATAATATGATTATCTACTTTTACTATTTGTTGTAATATAAATTATTTTTGTTGTTCTGGTTAGTTCATTTCATTACTTTGTATATATTTCCATCCTCTCATACAATATAATGATTTTGACGGATGTGGAACAAAAATAATGTCAGTAGCGATCTGTCATTGTCAACTACGTATGTGTGTGCCAATGTTCACAAGTGAAAAACCAATTATCCCCTATTTTTCTACCCGTAAGGATGGATAATTTCATTCGAAATCCAAATATAAGGTATACCCTATCTATTAAAAAAAGAATCATCCAAATCGAAGAACCCAGTACGAAGTTATGCCTGATAGAATCGTTCAACGGACCAGAATTCAGAGGGTGAGTGATCAATATCTTCATTTTGCTACCCTTAGGGGTGGATTTCATCTTTTAAATTCAAATGGGACCACCTTCAAAGTACACCCTGAAAAAAGAATTATCGGAATCGGGTGCCTCAGTAAAAAGTTATGCCTGATCATACATAAAAAAATGATGATAAAACAAATATACGCGTCGACTAGAGAACCTCCTCCCTTTTGGTTTCGTCGGTTAATAAAAGAGTAAAGGCTAGTTTTCATCACAGCGGATTGCGGATGGCGGAATGAAATTCCGCGTAAGAGATGATCCTCGCATCAAACAAACGTTTTCATAAACGCGGAGCGTATTTAGTGAATTCTAGTAACTTTTTTATTTGGACAAGATAACTATCTGGTTTTTGACAAACGACAGAACATCATTGTCATGTCAAAGGTTGTTTTGATTTCAAAACGAATTGAGTAGTACAAAAAATATAAATATATTATTCATTCAGTATTTAGGTTGGCATGTGGTATAGAAAAAAATTAACACAAAAGTTCGTAAAATTTGTTTGTTGGGACTACTTCAAGCATTTTCCAAAATAATTAAAAGAAAACTAAACCTAAACGATGGTGGGTAAGAAACATATTTTTAAACAGAAAAGCTCAAGGATCATATCATAATCTCTTCTTCGTCAGAATTCATCTTGCCCAACACACGTAACAGAGTACGATTATCTAAATTACTTGAACACTTTAACCACAAAATATCCCCCCCTATTTTGTGACTTTAACGACACAAATACAGACCATTAACAAATATAAACCCGAGCTGGGATTATAACCTCACTTATCTAATGTCAAACTGCCAAAAGCTCTGAAAAACCGCCAGAAAGTTAAAAAATGTTTAACATAAAATGAGACTCCGCAAAATGTTAAAATATCCGCAAATATTTCGCGCCATTCACATTTTGAATATTTTCTACCAATCAGAAAAAGTCCGCAACAAAATAATCCGCCATCCGCTGTGATGAAAACTAGGCTTAAAGGACACGCGATGATGTAAACATGCACGACGAGACGTAGTAGAATAATTTGTATATAGCATCTAGCAGAAACCACAGCCTGTGGCGCAAGCAGAAGGCGGTAGAATATCAAAGGGTTGGGGAACTGGAAACTGGTGGGGGTATTGTATTACGTCGCCGCTGTGTCAATGTTTAATAGGTTGGGTGTGTTAGGTCAGGGCGCAAAATTATCTCATCGGGAAACTCCTTGGGGTACCCTACCAAGTGGAAGAGTTACAGACATATTTTCGTTGCTATGGAAACGTTTTGAAGTAACTATTTATTTGAGTACAAATAGACCAATCAATAGAGATTTTTTCGTGTCAAAAATACCACCAGGAAACTGACTGTGCCATCATACGAAAGACGGTCCGTAGTTATATCCTGTTATGTTTCCTACTCCCAACTGTCATTGCTAAATATGTTATAAACATTTAAAAGCAGTTTTTTTTAATTTTTTTATCGTTGTAACTTGAAAACTAATAAAACTATCTCGATACTCTCAATGGACGAATTATAGAGAATCAAAATGCAAAGAAAATGAGCTCTAGCACAACTCGATTGGATTATTAGTAACGGAGAAAAACCAAAAAAAATCTGCGTATAAAAAAAAATCCATAACACCACCATTGTTCAAGTTTTGAAGTAGACTGCACGACATAGTAGTGATTGATATGTACTTTATGTGTGAAAAACTCAGGCACTGTAGGATTATTAGTTTTGGCATAATTGCATTTGATTTTTTTAATGCACTTCATTGCAGCAGACCTGGATAAGTCATAGGAGGTCCGATTTCAATTTTTCTGAAAGATAATGAGAATTGAAGTATTATATTACTACAAAATGACTATTCTCATTTTGTGTTAAAATGCTGCGAAATAGGTGAGAAATACTTGCAACCATGACCGAAAACCGGCCGAGGGCATGAAAGCGGCTCAGGAGTGGGGGTAGAGCAGCAGATTCATAACGGCCGCAGCGCACTTGTATTGCTATACATACAGTATCGGAAAGTATTTATCTTGGGTATAGTGGTTTCATGAGAGCGTAAAGAATAGCTTGCTATACAGTATCGGAAACAATTTATCTGGGGTATAGACATAAATCTACACGAGCAACAAGGAACGCAATGATATGGTAATACCACATAAACAAGAAAGAACGCACTGCTGTGCGCCCCTCCTGTTACCCCACCCGACGCATTGACTGACCAGGTGGCAATGCGAAACAGCGCACAGCCACTCGACTCCTTCTTGCCGAGCCGTGGTTGCGAAAACAAAAGACCGTGACAATTATTACCTTTTGAAACATGCCGCCTATTACCACAACCGCAGAGAAAGTACAGATCGTTAAGTAGTACTTTAGGGGTAATTCTGTACAAGATACTAGAAATATATTCATAGTGGCTTTTGCAGATAGACCTGTACCTACGGAAGCGACTGTCCTTTCAATTATTGATAAATTTCAGAATATTGGGTGTGTGGCAGCACATTGCAAAAAATATTGTCCCACAAATCCACCACCGCATCCTAGACAAATACCCGAGGAACGGGAAATAAGAGAAACACAAGTATGTGCATTGGCAGAAACGACACCTTGTTCGAGTAGACAGATCGCCGACGAAGTGAATTTGAATGAAAGAACTGTAAGGAATATTTTGTTTCAAAGTCAAGACCACACAAGAACTTTTGCCTGGAGACCATTTCAGACGTATGGAGTTTTGTGAAACGATGGTCGAAAAATGCAATAGGGCATTTCTAAAAAAGGTGTTATTTACCGATGAATCGTCCTTCTCAATTCATCGAAAACACAACCCATCCGTAGTACGTTATTGGTCTCGTATAAAAAAAACATTTGAGTATTGCTGTGAGGACACAGTACCCAAAAAAATTGGACGGGACTTTTAGGCGATCACGTCATAGGCCCATTTTTTATTGAAGGAAATTGAAAGCAGCAAAATATTTGCAACTTTTACGAAATCAAATTATTCCTGCAGTTCGCGCTCTTCCGATTGACTTTAACGACGTGTGGTTTCAACAAGATGGTTGTCCTGCCCACAATGCAGGCACGGTGGTTACATTTTTGAATCAATTATTTCCCGATCGGTTTATTTGTACGCGAGGTACAATCAACTGGCCACCTCGATCACCAGATGTAGCACCTCTCGATTTTTATTTCTGGGGCATGCTAAAATCGGAGGTATATCGGCATGAGTTCGAACGTACCACCAATTTAGATGAACTGAAGGCAAAAATTATTCAGTTGTGTGCTCAGGTAACACCAGTTACCCTTGCGGCTTCTCGAACAGAATTGTACAATAGATTCGGCTATTGTTTGGCCCAAAATGGTGGTTTGTTCGAACATTTAATAAAATAATTCCGTACACAAAATATTTAATTTGGTTTGTCTTTTCTTGTAAATATTTGTTTTCTCTCCATTCAAGAAATAATTGTTTTTCTGTTAGAAATAAGTTTTTTGTTTTTATTCTTACAGAAATATCGTTTGCTTTTGTTTATGTTTGAGAATGTTTTTTTGTTTTCGCGGCCACCACGGCACCAAAGATATTTTGATCTACCTGTCGTCCGACAATTAAATTGAATCAATGATTCAGTTTAATTTGTTCAAATTATCTGATGTGAAATTATCGTCAAAAATTCTTCTCATTCCAGCGCACACATTCTCCCGACTGCTGCTTGTATGATACTGACGTCCTGAGCTAACCGCCCTGACTCTCCTATCTCTGTGTCTTGACGTCGATATCCGTTCCCCGAGCGAGTCGAGGAGAAATTGTAATGCTCTCTCAACATATAGCAAGCTATTCTTTACGCTCTCATGAAACCACCATACCCAAGATAAATACTTTCCGATACTGTATGTTGAGAGAGCATTACAGCAGCAGTCGGGAGAATGTGTGCGCTGCAATGAAGAAGAATTATTGACGATAATTTCACATCAGATAATTTGAACAAATTGAACTGAACATTGATTCAATTTAATCTGTCGGACGACAGGTAGATCAAAATATCTTTGGTGCCTTGGTGGCCGCAAAAACAAAAGACAATTCTTAAACATAAACAAAAGCAAACGATATTTCTGTAAGACAATAAGAACTAAAAACTTATTTCTATCAGAAAAACAATTATTTCTTGAATGGAGAGAAAAAAATATTTACAAGAAACGACAAATAAATGTTGTGTAAATAGGCGGCATGTTTCAAAAGGTAATACTTGTCACGGTCTTTTGTTTTCGCAACCACGGCTCGGCAAGAATGAGTCGAGTCTCGAGTCGCTGTGCGCTGTGTAGCATTGCCACGTGGTCAGTTAATGCGTCGGGTGGGGTAAAAGGAGGGGCGCACAGCAGTGCGTCTCTCTTGTTTATGTGGTATTATCATATCATTGCGTTCCTTGTTGCTCGTGTAGATTTTTGTCTATACCCCAAATGAATTGTTTCCGATACTGTACGTTTCCCCGCGTCTGCTGCTCTACCCCCACTACTCCGCCGCTTTCACGCACTCGCCAATTTTCGATCATGTTTGCAAGTATTTTTCACCTGTTTTGCAGCATTTTAACGCAAAATGTGAATATACGTTTTGTAGAACTATACATCTACTCTCGAAATGTTTTGAAAAATTGGAATCGGACCACATATGACGCAATAAACTGCATTAAAAAATTTATATTGCAATTATGCCAAAACTAATGATCCAAGACGCCTGAGTTTTTTACACATAAAATACATATTGATCACTACTATGTCGTGGAGAGTTTGAACTAAAGCTTAAAATGTGAAGGAGTTATGAATTTTTCAAAAAAAAGCTGATTTTTCCCGGTTTTTCTCCGTAACTAATGATCCGAACGAATTCTGCTAGAGCCCGTTTTTTTGCATTTAGATAGATAGTATCGAGAGTATCGAGATTGCTTTATTAGTTTTCAAGTTACAAGTCAAAAACGATGAAAAATATAAATAAAATGCTTTTTAATGTTCATAACAAATTCAGCAATGACAGTTGGGAGTAGAACACATAACAGGATATCTTTCGTATGATGGCACAGTCGGTTTCCTCGTAGTATTTTTGTCACAGAATCAATAGAGCAGAAAATCTCTATTGCTTGGCCTGAAACAACAAATTAGAGGTGTGAAATTTTCTTCGTAATTTTGGTATACCTGTTAGTGTTTGTTATAATTTTACCTGGTTTCTTCATATTTTCTCTCTCACATTTTTTCATCAATCTCAAATATAACTAAAATTACTTGGACTGATGAATTATTTATATTATTATTATTCTTCAGAAGATATGAAGTGTCAGCCGCTAATGTCATCAGTATAGAGAATCACACAGTTTGTACTTATAAGGGGAGGTAGATCATTTATACATAGTAAAAATATCAGTGGACATAAGATCCCTGAGGAACTCCCAGATCCATCGTATAAAAATCTGACCGATGCTCGTTGATTTAAACAGATATTTCCGAAACGTATTTATGATGCAATCCTCGATAAAAAGTTTTTGCGAAATCATAAAGAATGAAGTTTGCTTCAGATGACGTTCGTCTAAATAATATCAAGTGTCCTTAACAAATCGAAAGAGAGTGCTCCAAAATACTTTTTTCATTTAGTGAATTGTATACACATTGAGAAAAATTCTAAGAAGTTGTTTCAATCGACTTTTTGATCACCTTATAAATAGGAATATAACTTTCCATTTTTGAGGGTTTTTCTCCTACTGGAAGAAAACGATTTCTCAACATTGAAAAAACCCGCATAGTTTGGTCTTTTGTTCAACAGTGATCTCATCACTATAAACTATATCGATAAAATGTTATTAAAACGTCAAATTCAATTCATCAATATGTCAATGTTTTTAGATCAGTCTTTTCTAAACCGTTTTCAAAAACATTTATTTTGGCGTGAGAACAACAACAGAAAAAAGAGACTTGTAACAGTCCTGCTTATCACTTTTATAACCATAAAAATGTTGTTTTGATACAAGTTTGTAATTAAAATTTCGTCATAACAAAGCAATAATGAAAAACGACACTAAACAAGAACGATCACTTTCACCGTTATCATTCTTGAAAAGAACTGTTCTAAAATTATGGAATGCAGTTTGATTTAGGTAGGTACTAATT
This sequence comes from Gonioctena quinquepunctata, assembly GCA_018342105.1. NCBI lineage: Eukaryota > Metazoa > Arthropoda > Insecta > Coleoptera > Chrysomelidae > Gonioctena > Gonioctena quinquepunctata. The sequence goes on along the minus strand of JAFIRS010003745.1, from coordinate 2,933 downwards.
AAATGTATCGTTTTGTACTCATTAATGTCAGCTATTCAGGTTACAGATCTCGGTAAAAACCAGGTTTATATCGATACTGAATTATTCCAACTATTTTATACTGTCGATAAAAGTAAAAGTGCTCGCAATTCTTTCTGCATTGATACCGCAGAGATTGCCAGAGAGATTGCAATACTGCACTTTCAACGTCGTTTTCGATCCTACTGAATAAACATACGTTTTCAGTTTGGTTTTAACTGCAATAACTTACGTATCTTCATGGATACCTATTAATTGATTGTAAGGTTGATCATCCGCGTATTGAAAAATATCCGATATTGCTGAACAACGGATGACTTTCTGACTTGAGACATATAGTTTGTTCTTTTGTTACATATTTGCTTTATTCTAGAATAAGTATAATACCCGCAAAAAACTAATCTCAGTTGTACGATGAGTGAAAAAGATTATATCTTAAAGAAAACACAATTTTATAATAGTTTTCCAGAAAGTATAAAATCTGAAAAAAAAAACAGCTGAAAGACCACATCTCAAGAAAGAATAAAATCGAAATCCTTAGAGAAAAACATATTTCCAGCAAACCATCCATCTAAATACTCTTCTATCAATTAGTCGTTTCCTTTCAATCCCAAGGTTAATTAATGATCATCTTATATATTGCTTGTCAATATTTCACCATTGATCCGTTTATATATTTTTTTTCTTCGTTTAATATATTAAATCAAATCAAATTTATTCAAATCCGTTTCCTATTTTACAATAGATTGGACAAGTCAGCACATGTATACAGGGTAACACATGTATAAATATAAAGATAAAATAATACTGAGAAAAGGAAAAAGGTAATATCACATTTTGGTCAAATATAAGGAATAAGTACGGTCAGTTGGAAAGGAAATCACAGAATTATTCCAAGTTATAAGAGCAATTTTCGACTAGGGTTTTCTTCAACCTACCTTTGAATATTACGTATGTTGGACTATTTTTATATGGTTGGAAGCCTATTGAAATATGACGCACCGACTATAAGAGGTGTTTTTTATAAAAGGTGTGGTTCACCTTTTTTGTAAATATGTCATTTTTACTTCCCGTGTTATAACTATGGATACCCCTATTTTTCGGCAATTTATGTCTCATTCGGTGAATGTAGCTAAGCAGTTTAAGTATATAAATAGAAGTAACAGTTAGAATTTGTCGCGACACGAAGTTTGGAAAGATAGATCGATAATAAGCCGTATTATCCTTTTTTGTAGAACAAAAACTCTTTGAATATCTCTCGCTTGTCCCCAGACAATAATAATACTACAAGATATTGCAGAGTATGCATATGAGTAATATATTTTAAGTAGAGTGTCCTTATCTAACATAGATAAAGACCGGTGATATATAATAACACTGGTTGATTTTTTCACAGACACCGTTGATTTGTAAATCCAAAGAAAAGGTTACTGTCAAAGAGAGTGCCAAGAAATTTTGCAGATTTCGTTTTTACAATTATAGTATTTTCTGTATTCTAAATTTATTGTTTATCTTAATATTATTTGTATATGTGAGTATGATATGTACATGTGTGTAGTCTATATATTTCACTTATCGATTATTTCTTTCATGAATATCTATATTAGTGTAGAATATCTATATGGGAACCTTGAAGTTTAAGCAAAATAAATGGGGAAACGTCAAATTTTAAAGTTAGTTCTGCTTTTATTTCATATAAACATAGTATATTTTTTTTAAATAGAATCCTATTTTGTTTTCTCTTAAATTTAAACAGTCCTAAGAATGACATTATGTATCATTATTACTCTGAAATGAATAGGTTTTGAGATACAGTATTAGTTATTTGAAAAAATATAGTCAAAATAAAGTATCAAATTGAAATCCCTCCACTTCTTGACGTTTGAATGATGCCCGCAATACGTTTTCAATTGTATCAAGTTGAATAGCTCTAATTTTATCACTAATTGAATGTCTTTCAATTCATCAATATTATTGGGTCGATTGGCGTATATTTTTAATTCTAAAAAATCCCACACCTTCTTTCACAACTTTTTGTTACTGTTCAATTTGATCGGAAAATATTCGAATCAAATGGGATTAGTAATAATTATTGAACTGTTTATCAAGTAATAAGTAAACAATATTGAACTGTCAACTTAGCATGGCTATCTGGATTATAGTCTGAAGGAACCAATCATTTACACAATTTATTTTCAGATTATAATCTAGATAGTAATGCCAAATTGACAGTTCATCTATGTTTACTTCTGTTTGACATAAAGTATAATTTGATATTTTTTAAATCAAAGTACCTATAAAATGCTGCGAAAATTAAGTGAAAAACAAAAAATTAAAATTTTAAGAGTTTGCTCAGTAATAATTTACACGCAAAAACATAAATTGCACCCTTATAAAGTCAACTTAGTTCAGGAATTAAACGCAAATGGCGCTAATTTTGTGAAGAAATGATAAAGAACTTTGTGAAGAAATAATCGATGTAACCAAAATCCTTTTTCTGTTAACAATATCGTTTTCTTAAATGAAGCCATATTTTGTCCAGACGGCAAATGGATATTTGGTAGTGTATAAGTGATGAAAATAACAACATTAGTGACAGTATAAAAATACTTATGATAAAAACATGAAATCATTTTGCAATTCTTTAGCGTTGGTCCCAGAACAGACACCTGAGGGATGCCATGGATTCTTTTCTGGTGAAGTACCATCCACAAAAACTGTTAGCTTCAGGAAAGATAAATATGGAATAATATTCAAAGATGTTCCTCGAATTCTTATTTGCATCACTGCATCGGTTGTTGATCTGTTTTTGATGAAGCCATATTGATGTTCGTGAGGCATATTATATTTATAAAATTCATCGGATGCTTTCTAACTATGACCTATGACGTGACAATATTATGCTCCTCCCAATT